>JAMKCH010025078.1:0-27434 GCA_023653785.1 Ophioderma brevispina | reverse complement strand
CCACCTCCACCTTATACACAACAAGATTGGGAGGGAAGACCACCACCACTATCTCACCCTCCAGATGACAGAAATTATGGTGGATCCCCTAATCAAAGGCTACCCCTACCTGTACATGGTCACCATCGTTCACGGTCACCGAGTAGCAGGCATGCTCACAGAGGAAGTAAAGACAGGGACCGTGATAGGGATAAGGAAAGGGATAAGGAAAAAGATAAGAGCAAGTCAAAAACCCATGAGAAGGCCAGAAACAAGGAAAGCTCAGAGAAAGAGAAAGATAGAGAGAGAAGAAGAGACAATGAGAAGGATAAAGCTAAAGAGCGCAAAGACAAGGATGATAAATATAGCAGCTCACGACATGGTAGACATCACAGCCACAGTCGTGAGCATGAACGTGATCAAACAACCACTCATAAGCATAGTCATAAGCATGGGCACAAAGACAAAACTGATGCCAAAGATGAACGTTCACATAAGGAAAAAACTAAGGAAAGTTCTGAGAAAAGTAGCGAACACAAAAGTTCAAAGAAAGAAAGGAAGCATTCTGAAAGCACAACAACCAAAGATGATAAAACTGGCCAGGCAGAGAAAGTTGAGAAGGATAAGGAAGCATTGAAAGAAAAACCTACTGAAAAGGTATCTGAAAATGCTGCAGCAGTAGATGTTGAAAGTGGCAAAGAGAAGGATAAAGATAAGGTTGTAGAACAAAAAGAAGTCCAAGATACTGCTGAGCAAAAGAAGAAAGCTGCAAAGAAAGAGAAAAGGAAGCACAAGGACTCAGATGCAAGGAAAGAGGACAAGAAGGAGCGCAAGAAGCGCAAGCTTCAGACCAAGAAAGCTGGCTCAGGATCCGAAGAAGGCTCTCAGGATGAACCAGCAAAGAAGAAAGCCAGGACAGAAGGCAAAACAAAGAAACCAAAGAAAGATAAAGCAGAAAGTGATGAAAAAACAAAACCAAAAGATAAAACAAAATCAAAGAAAGAGAAGAAGGAAAAGAAAAAGCACAAATTAAAAATTTCAGTAGACACCCCACAACCAGAAGCAGCTCAAGAAGAAAGGAAGCATGATGCCTCACCACTGAAGAGCCCAGTGAAGTCAACCATCAACATTGTAGATTATGGCAGCAGTAGTTCAGCAGGTGGCAGTCCACATGGGAAATCAATATTTGGGAGCAAGATCAAAAGATTAGATGGAAGAGAACAGATTACAATAACAACTGGTAGAGATAGCAGACGTGTTGTGCACCATATGTCTTCAAGTGAGATGGAGGACAATGATCCTGCTATGATGGCACTGCGAAGAACCAAGGAAGGTTCACGTCTTGAACAAAGACTTGGTTCCCCTGTCAGACATAAGGACATCTCACAGTTTGAACATAGATTGGCACCTGCTGTAAAAGCAAAGGATAATGCTGAAGCCGATGTTATAAAGCAGACAGCTAGCAAGGGTGAAAAGGTGAACAAGGGTGAGAAGGTGAGCAAGGGTAAAAATCAAAAAGCGGATGCTAAGTCTAGTGAACTCAAGGAAGATGTGAAACAACAAAAGGACATGAACAAACCAAAAGTGGAAAAGGAAAAGCTGTCACCAAAACTGGTGGAAGCTAGTGAAAAATCTGAAGCAAGTGAAAAACCTGAAACAAGTAAAAAACCTGAAGCTAGTGCAAAACCTGAAGCAAGTGAAAAGCAAAAAACTGTCGAGGAACCCAGTGGAACAGAAAAGCCTGATATTAAGCAAGCAGCAAATGTCCAAGAGAAACTGGATGATAAAACCAAAAATGTCAAAGCTGACACTTCAAAGGACCAAGAGAGCAACCTGATAACAGTTGAAGTGCCGGTATCCAAGTGGGACCGTGATGAGTATGAGTCCCCAAGCCCAAGTCGAGCAGCTTCGGGTATGCCTTCCCCTAAGCTCAACCAACAACCTAGCGTAGACATTGATCACATCAACAACGAGGAAACTTTTGAACCAGATTACAATGAAGATGTGGACATGGAACAGCCGGAAGAAACAGAAACAAAACAGAAAAGTCGCACTCCAAGTTCGGAAAGGCCAAGTTCAGAGAGCGAAAGTGAAAGTAGCAGTGCTGCAAGTAGCAAGAGTCGAAGCCCAAGTCCTGTGAAAGAAAAGCAAAAGAAGCATAAAAAGCATAAGAAGCACAAAAAGCACAGCAAGAAAAAGAAGCACAAGAAGAAAGCAGAGGAAACCAAGAAAGCATCTACTTCTCATAAGCATAAACACAAGAAAGCCAAAAAGAAGTCAAAGACAAAACATAAGGAGAAGGAATAATGTGTATTATGTTTTAATTATGTGCATTGATTGTAGTCTTTGTAACCAGTCAACAAGAACAGTACTCTTATTTCTTAATATTTTGAGTAGATTTTTGTTTCAAGTGGTTTCATATGTGCAACACATCATGCAGATTATAGACCTGAAATTATTCACCGTATCTGTGCTCTTGTACTTATAGTAGATTCAACCTCTCGTGTCACCTCTAGTACTTTTGCGAAGGTATGAGCTTTGAATGAGGGGCATGTGCAGTGGGTGGAAATTAAAATTCCATGCCTTATCTATTGAAACAGAGCAGTCCGATAGTCAATTTTATGCTTAATGAAAGCAACGTAAGCGCATTTATAGCTAGATACATTAACTCTCAAAACATCCTGACTAATCGTATTTGCTTCAATGGTATTCAATGTAACAGGTGAGTTAAATGTTATTGACTTCTGAGGGCCCGAGTTTGGGATACGATGGAACACAAAGCATTTGCACTATATCAATATGAAAATTATGTCAACATAAAAGGCCAGATTATCTTGGTTCCTTCAAGAAACAGGTGGATCGGACCACATGTTTTCTTTTTCTGCTCCTCTCTCCCAACTAATCGATGCTGTCCAAAAATTTTCCTCTGGTGACACGATGGGTTGGATCTACTATAGTTTGGAAGTACTGTGCTATATGACCATAAGGAATGCAATATTGACACAAGCAACTGCCTCACACTATTATTAGAAGCCACTGATCACATTGATCACAACACAAATCCTATGGCATATTATTCAGAACAGGTGCATGAGCCAAGGCTTGAACCAGTAAGCAATGGCTTCCAACATGCACTATGCCAGCCAATACTGATTTGACTAGAGACAAAGATATCAAAGGGAAAGAAATTAGTGAACAAGTTATTCATGCAACAACTGTTTCGATTTCAACATAATACAATGCACTAGATTTTAATTGTAAAGATAAGTTAGTTCTTTGGCACCAAAGTATTTGAAAGAAGAGTAGCAATGTTGGTGTTTACCATTATGCAATAAGATTATTTTGATAAACACAAAAGACATATGATTGGCCATATTTCCAGATTGGTGGCATGCAATGTTACATGAACAAGGCAAGTTATGGAACTGTAAAATAAATTACCATGTAGGTCTATGCGGACTTTATAAGTTGCTCAATAATTAGATAATTTACCAGCTTAATTATTATATTATTGTAAATTAAAATTATCACTGGAGCTGTAACAAGGTGATCTTTCAGATGAAATTTGTACTGAAATGCATCACAAACACAATCATGTTGTCAAATTCTGCAGTCACATTCATGATAATAACATGGGCTGCAAAGTAGTTGTTTTTTCAGATCCAATCTTGAATGTATTAAAGCGATTTATTGGTATAAATCTATCGGCACATATATAATGAAATATCCCTAAATAAAACGTACCAGATGGTTTTCATGGCCATTGGAATATTCCTTGCGAAAAATTCCAGATTTATTCCGACCAATATACACAACTGTACAACGAATATGGAAGCTACCATGTTTATTCCGTGTGGTATATTTACAACGCCGCATGCAATACCGAAACAGAAGCCAGCGAAAATATATCCCATACGCGCATATATCACGTGCAAGTTTGCCACAAGCCTCATCTTTTTTAACTTCGTTGAGCACACAAAGGATAGGAGCGAAGTTCGTTTAGAATTTTTATTGCAAGAAAACTACACTAACCTACTACCCCCTTTAACCCTCCGTGCGTATGAGAAACCAAGTAAGAGGGGAGATAGATTTTATACACCAATAAATCCCTTTAAGATTAAAGTTGGTGTATTTTTGGTACTAAAATATCCTGCACTCGCTCTTTTTGCAATTCCAATATAGCAAAATAATATTAAGCTTGCAAATGATTTAATTGTTGAGTAAATCATCATAATTTCATGGCGACAACAACTGGTCTTATTTTGGTCACTTCGCACACTGTCTCTGGTTTTGTTTAGGAGAGTGCTACCAATCACCGGTCAATTTCACTTGCATTTAGTCCAAAAACAAATGGTAAATCCCAACCCATCGTAACTCTTCCATACGGTTATACGTCAGAGTTACGATGGGTAGGGACTTGCGACAAGTTTTTGACTAACAACAACATGCAAATGTTTGGTGAAATCGAACCTTGGAAATATTACCGATCATAGGAATTGTCTCCTACTGTGGAAGAACGCGGTTTGTTTCTGTAGAATGTTTGTTGCACTCAATTCATATTTGTAATCATGTTAATACTTTATTATTGTGTGTTATGGCTGGATTTGTTGATTGTGTAAGTATCACTGGATAAATGCTTTCAGCACATGGGATTTGTAAGGAACACTTGCATCACCTCCAGGACACTATGAAAAGGGTGGCTCCAAATTGAGCTTCAAAGCCTACAAACATTTTTGAAGTTGGCATTATATACGTTATCAGTTTAGTAGTGAACTTAGTATCTTTCAAGGTATTTAACTCTTTCTGATGCTGATCTGTAGGCCTGGATGTGTATTGGGTGTGCTCGCCTCTCTCGGTCGCAGAAATTTTGTGCTAAAGAACTGAGGCAAAATTCCTAAACGTACTGATGTGGAACAAAGTGAAACCCAAGACCTTTATTTTTGGTATTGACAAGTTTGTGATCAAAACTAGCCTTGTTTAACTTGGGATGTTGAGTTCCAGTTATTTATTATATTCAGAATCTTCCATCCTACACCTTTGTACAAAGCTTAATGGACAATAAAACCATGCACCCGAGATGGTGACACAAGTTTTTAAGACCATGACATGAGTTTTAAAAGACAAGGACATGAGTTTTTCTGGGAGGCTACTGATTGGTTGAAGTACTTTAGGGACGCTCCATTTGAGGGGTGTCATGATTTTGTGTCTTGTTGTCTTTTGTTGGGGCATTTTTTGTGGTTCCTGGTGTCTTTACATTTCTTGGGTGTTTAATTTTTAAAATGTTGGTAGTTTCCATACATGTAAGCGGTATTTACTTTTTCTGCTTCCTTTCAGGTATTTTCTTTCACTAGTGTTGTAGGATCTAGTTACTCTTAAGCCAGGTCAAACCTGCTTCACTAGTTTAGGTTCAAGTCAGATTTTGAAAACATAGTGGATGATGTTTATTGTAGGATACAAGAATTTACAGGAAACAGCTGAATGGACAATAAAACCAAGCACCCAAGACGGTGACATGAGTTTTGAAGACCATGACATGAGTTTGAAAGACCAGGACATTAGTTTTTCAGGGAGGCTACTGATTGTGTGAAGTACTTTAGTGATGCTCCATTTCGTTGAGGGGTGTCATGATTTTGTGTCTTGTTGTCTTTTGTTGGGGCATTTTTTGTGGATCCTGGTGTCTTTTTATATTTCTTTGGTGTTTTCTTCTAAAAAATGTTGGTAGTTCCTATAAGTGGTATTTACTTTTTCTGCTTCCTTTCAGGGATTTTCTTTTCACTAGTGTTATAGGATCTAGTTACTCTAAAGCCAGGTCAAACCTGCTTCACTAGTTTGGGTTCAAGTCAGATTTTGAAAATATAATGTTGGATGATGTTTATTGCAGGATACAAGAATTTATCGGTCTTGCTATGAGTTTTGAAAATATTGCGCTCGTTGCTTCGCGACTCGCACAATATTTTCACAACTCATAGCTCAACCGATAAATTCTTGTATCCTACTCAAATCATCCAATATTATATCAAAACATGCTCTCTTGTTTGTAAAGGAGGTGCTGGGTTGTAATAAGTAGAATAGAACAAAATTTTAGGGAACAAATGTGATTCAATCCTACAAAACCAGGAACAAGAATTACTGGAGAATCCAATATTTTTGTAGCAGGTATGCTTTCAAAACTATGAGAAAAATCTTAGTCATGTTTGGCAACTTGTTGCAAATATTGTGTATCAGGTCACATATATTTTTGATGAACAGAAAGATGTGCTGGATAAATACACCTGGCACAAAAAGTATCTCGTCATGTTTTTCAATCAGTGTTGTGCCAAAGTCAGACCATTTTGAAAGTTTTCGAAATATACGTTTTGTTGCTTATGGCTTGCTCTTTCATTTAATACCTTGCTTGTAAAAAGTGTGCAGAAATGGCTGAGATAGAACGCCCGAAAGACGCAAGCCCCCAAAACCAAAAAGTTGCAGTTTTGGATTTTTCAATGGGCATTGTAGTGTACTGGGACATGAACACGCGGACCACAATCAATATTGCAAGTAGGCTTTCTCGCTCATTCAGTCGGAAAACCTCTTTGTGTAAAATCAATACACATATATTATTGTGTTGTACCACACAGAGACCATTGAAAATTCCAAAAACTGCAACTTTTGGTTTGGTGGATTTGTCTCTCGGGCTCTCAATCTCAGCCATTTTTGCATGCCTTTTTACAAGCGAGGTGTTAAATGAAAGAGTAAGCCATATTAAAGCAACAAAATGTATATTTCAAAAACTTTCAAAATGGTCTGACTTTGGCACACTACTGATCGAAAAACATGCCGAGATACTTTTTGTGCCAGGTGTACATCTCAGTGGGAATAAACTTGATAATAGCTTGTAATAAATTGAATACGCAAGTGAAAGAAGGGCTCAACACCACTCTGCTACACTGATGCTGAAAGAAGTATTCTCATTATCAATACAATGGTACTGTACTTGTTGTCATTGTAAAGCAGTGTGGAGTTGGACCCTTCAGCTATAAAATAACAAACCTTCAGTGTCACACACCTGCCATATAACTTGTACACAGATGTCATCACAACTTATCTTGAAATCTTATTCCAACTACACAGCAGTGTTGGCAAGCACATGAACATTGAATCCTCATTCAAGCTTTGCTAACTTATTAATGTTGTATATACTTAGATACAGCACTAAGAATGATTTGGTTATAACTATTTTTGCCTTAGTCTATCAAGTTGTGCTATATTTGTGTTCAGCCCTTTTTGTTTTAGTCTTTGAATCTTATTTTTCATTTTCCCCTTTCACAATTTTATTTTAACCTTATATTTGCCTTTTTAGGAAAGGCCTTTTTGTGTTTAGCCTTTGAATCTTGTTTTTCATTTTCCCCTTTCACAATTTTATTTTAAAATCGAATTTGGCCTTTTAGGAAAGTGAAACAGATGATGGGTAACAAAAACTAGCCCAACAAAGTACACATACTACTTAGTTGTATTGTATTGTGGTAAAATTTAAAATCTAGGTCAGTATACACCACTGTTAAGACATCATGTTTGTTATATTGCAGTTCATTTGGTGGTGTTTAATGTAAATATTGCCAATCAACATTTTTACAAAATTTTAAAAATGTGTTTTGATAAGACTTAAATGACATAGAAATAAAATATCATTGGTTTTCTTCTTGGGAAACACAATGTACCTCAAAGCAGAGTATGTTATAGTTTTTCCAAACTGGAGAATCGGGTTGGTGGCAATGTTGTCGTGGTGCTTTTATGTTTTAACAAAGCAGTAGTGTCATAGCAAACATGCCTATTTGATGCTCAACCTGATTTGGCAGTTTTGAAAACCCGTAACTATAATACTTTATTCCTATTTTGTATGGTTGTAATAACATGACAAATAGTAGCAAGTCATTCATTTACCTTGCTTCTCCGACTAATTGTTCAATTTTTTTTTTTTTTTTTTTTACCGTAGCAATCCCAATGCGTATTTGTCGGGTTCTGGACTTCATCAGGGCAAAATTTCATGGTGGGATAGTTTCATGAAAATAGATCGTGTTATCAGGTAATATACATAATGAAAAACGTTCCATCGGGGCCGCATTCTGTGCTCGTATTAAGCGGTTTTCGCACTATTTACCTCGTAATAAAAGATTTATTTTGTACACAAAGCATAGGGAATCAAACGGGACCGCGTATTTCCGCTCGTACTAGCCGGTTTTTCGTATTAAGCGATTTCGTACTAACGAGTTTCCACTGTAACTTGTACACAGATGTCATCACAACTTATCTTGAAATCTTATTCCAACTACACAGCAGTGTTGGCAAGCACATGAACATTGAATCCTCATTCAAGCTTTGCTAACTTATTAATGTTGTATATACTTAGATACAGCACTAAGAATGATTTGGTTATAACTATTTTTGCCTTAGTCTATCAAGTTGTGCTATATTTGTGTTCAGCCCTTTTTGTTTTAGTCTTTGAATCTTATTTTTCATTTTCCCCTTACACAATTTTATTTTAACCTTATATTTGCCTTTTTAGGAAAGGCCTTTATGTGTTTAGCCTTTGAATCTTGTTTTTCATTTTCCCCTTTCACAATTTTATTTTAAAATCGAATTTGGCCTTTTAGGAAAGTGAAACAGATGATGGGTAACAAAAACTAGCCCAACAAAGTACACATACTACTTAGTTGTATTGTATTCCAATTGTGGTAAAATTTAAAATCTAGGTCAGTATACACCACTGTTAAGACATCATGTTTGTTATATTGCAGTTCATTTGGTGGTGTTTAATGTAAATATTGCCAATCAACATTTTTACAAAATTTTAAAAATGTGTTTTGATAAGACTTAAATGACATAGAAATAAAATATCATTGGTTTTCTTCTTGGGAAACACAATGTACCTCAAAGCAGAGTATGTTATAGTTTTTCCAAACTGGAGAATCGGGTTGGTGGCAATGTTGTCGTGGCGCTTTTATGTTTTAACAAAGCAGTAGTGTCATAGCAAACATGCCTATTTGATGCTCAACCTGATTCGGCAGTTTTGAAAACCCATAACTATAATACTTTATTCCTATTTTGTATGGTTGTAATAACATGACAAATAGTAGCGAGTCATTCATTTACCTTGCTTCTCCTACTAATTGTTCAAATTCGCATCGGATTGGTCAATTTTTGAATGAAATGGATATCTGTAATGACTTAAAAAGTTGCCAGCAGTGGCCATCACGTAACCAAGCTTTTAATTTGCTTGAGTTTTCCACTTTCAACGTCGCACAAAATTAAGGTGTGTCGTTTTGTGCCAAAATCTATTTTATCTAAGAATTCAGTTGTATGGCACATTTGAGTGTGGTACACATAGTGTACGAGATCATTGTTTATTTAATACCTAGATAGTAGAATGCAATTGATAAGGTGCAAAGTACCATTTGTAAAGCAAAATCTGATTTTGTTGTTGTACAATTTGTATTATATATGGTAGCTTTTGTTGTAAAGGTTGCCCAGAGTTATGTACAAAATATATTATTTGAAAAGGTTTCCTGTTGTTGAAAGAGGAAATGCAAAAAATAAATGTTGAATAAGAAAATTGATATCTGTTGCGATATGTGAGGTTTGTAGTAGCATGTGCTGTGTCTGAAGAGATTGTTGTAGGGTAATTGAGTACTTCTCTGATTGCCTACTTTAAGAAAACTAAGAGTAGCACTGATATCAAAACATAACTACATGAAGCAGGACTTTTATGTGAATTCATCACTTATTTTGTTTGAACCCTCATGAAGACCTGAAATCTAGGGCTGTCGATATGCCTTCTATCAACACGTGTCGCAATAAGCCATATCTTGACCTCTTGCTATAAAAAACAGGATATTAACAAACTTGTATAATAAGCATTCTATTTAAAAAGGCCATGGTCTACTCTAAAATGATCAATTTATGACCAATTCTTTCTTTCAGGATTTGTTGTTTAATGAATATAACAAACCTTGAAAATAAAGTTCAGTAAAAAATATGAGTAGTTCTGCATACTTGACATTGAAGTAACCTGACCTATAATACGTCTTAAGTTCATTTGCCTCCAACTCAAGACTAATTCAATGTCTCAAAGGTGACCCTGCCTGGAGTTGACTGGGTCATGTGGGTAATGAATTTCCAGTGTGTCCAGTCTAGACTAGGATTTAGTTAAAGCATACAGTCAGTTAGATTGAATGATAAAATTGTGTTAAAATTTATGTCGACATATCAATGTTGTGATCAAATTATATAAACATGCCGACAACAGCCCTTGAAATACTTTTAAAAAATTGGTTGTTGATGGAAAATTAATCATGAGCAGGCTCTAAAGCAGGGTACACAAAAATGGCATCAGGTGCCTTGAAGTCGTGTTTGTCATGAACGAAAGTTATTTATATCAGTTGATACTCTTTAGGTTGTTTGTGTACTTTGTGATCAAAAGATGTACTAGGAACCCACTTCTCAAAGGTGCAACAAGAGATTTCAAGGCATACCTATATGTGTTGGGTGTAGTGAGTTTCGTACAGATAAGACCCCCAAAAGATTTAATTCCTCATTGTACTAGGTATTTAAATTTAAGATAAAATTTAAAAAACAAAAGTGATTTTGCGTTGCTCATTTTTCAACAAAACAGGCTGAATTTCTTATTACAAAAATTTAGAATTAGTCACAATTTTGCACCAAGAATATTTGGTGTTAATCAAGTTGGGGGTATTAATGAAAAGCTTTACATCGGTATAAAAAAGTGCGATTTTCAATATTTTAGGGGACACCTTGATAGGGTTGCAATTCTTATTTCACTATTTAAAAGGTGCAACAAGAGTTATTGTATTTTAGGTGGCCTAAAAATATGAAAATTTGGATATTGCACTATGTAAAGCTTTCGAATCAAAAATATCCCCATCTGAAGGATTAAGCTGAGGAGATGTTTCTTTGGTTCAAAAATGTGAATTTATTAATTTTGAATAGGAGCCAAAAACAAAATTCGCCAGTTTTATATTGAAATATAAGCAAACTTATCAAAATCCACTTATCACTTTAGACATTTCTGTAGCCAAATACAAGTAGACAATATATGAGTGTCTAATCTATATGAAATTACTTAGTATGACACAATATTTGGTGCTTCAAAATCTTCGTTCCACCTTGATGAAAGCACTTCCCTGACAGTGAACTAGGAAAAATATGGCATTCTACAAAGTGCTGGATAGGAAAGGAAAATTAAAGGCTTCGGATAAAGGATGACTTTAAATGGCTTTCTTTTAAAAACAAGAGACTATCAAGGTCAACAAATGCAGAAGGCGGCACTCCTTCCAGATAGGGACAGCGATTTTTTTTTTTTTTTTTTTTTACCAAGGAAACGAAAATCACCAGATGGTTTATTGAACGAAGAACAACGAGAAATTTGATGGTAAGCGGAATGGAGAGCATTAAAGTTGACTTGGTAAATATGAAATATGAAGACAGATACTGAGGACAATGAAAAGCTTTGAAGGCCATGAGAAGAACTTTGAATTTGATCCTCTGGGCAATTGGGAGCCAGTGGACGAGAATGGAGAGAAGAGAGAAGAGGGGGGGGGGGAGACAAGGGGCGAATGGTTGCCTAAAATAAGACTAGCCAACACTTGAAGGACATTTAGTTGTTTTTTTATCAATGTCCATTCAAAAGAGTTGCAATAATCCAAATTAAACAAATCAGGGTGCGGACAATGTTATGGCAAGTGTCAGTATCAAGATATTTTGGGATATGATGGAGGTTATACAATTGAAAGTGAGCCAGCAAAAACATGGTCATAGAGCTAATTAAAAATGACACCAACGGTTCGGATTGCAAGGGGAGCTATGGATGACTTGGTCACCGAAGTGTAGGAGCCGAATGTTTTTAAGAAATCATAATGGTGGGTAGATGGATTGAAAGCCACAAAGTTTTAGACTAGTTAATTAAGCTTCAGTCTGTTACTCAGCATCCATGCCTGGGAAATAAAAACATGGGGTCACATTTGACAAACACGGCGCAAACCAAGATTCACAGCAATGATAGCTTAAAAAAATCGCATATATCTGAACGTCATCAGCATAAACATGAAATTTCCAAAAAATTAAATAATGATACACAATGTAAGATTTGTACAGTCTTACAGCCATTGGTCCACAATTAAAGGGTCCTGTCGGATGCTAATAGCTCGTCCCCAGGGGACCCAAATAATTACGGAAGTGGTCAAAATGTTGGTAATCAAAAGAAAGTATTTTTAAAAAAAATCATTGTACACTGTTAAATCTTTGGGCTAAAGGATGTTGGTGTGAGATGTTTATGCATTTGGTCGACCAATATCACTGTACTGACCCTAGTATATCCCACCTGTTTTTAACCTGAAATTAGCTGAATTTAGGGGGTGGGATTATAATGGGATCTCACCCTAACATGAAGCACACGAGCATCAACATTTCAGCCCTTTAGAGCTAAACTTATTCCAGATATCTTCAAGTGTCAAATGAGGCATGGTGATCAACAAAGACCTGTAAAAGAACTAATTAATCTGGTAAAGAAAATCACAAGGAAATACTTTCAAAAAGTAATGACTATAACCAAATGCATGTAATCAATGCCTTCCACCCACAAAAAAAAATATTGATGGATTATAATAGATTTTCTACTATTGTTCAGATTCTTTCAAAACTGGGGGGTGGGATTATAACCGAGCATGGACTATACTCAGGTCAGTAATGTATGCATTTTTGAGTAAGAATAAAAAAAGGAGAAAAATACAAAATTGTTTTTAGCTCTCACTTAAATAACTAATAAATCATGGTTGAAATATCGACGCAAAACTTTACGATGGTGTTTTGAGGTGAAGGCCATCTATCAAGTGGAAATTTATAGACTTGAATAGGGTCATCCCCTATACAAAATGCGTTGCAGTTCAATGATGTTATATCCTCACAGTGAAGACTCCAAAATGACAGCATGCAGAAATATAAAAATCCATGGGAATGTTCTCAGTCCTGAAAGTAAACTTGTCCAGCAGTACAAGATGATGGGGGTGTCCTCGGACGCACTTAAGATTCGCAGTAACATCAACCACGCGTCGCCACCAAATGGTCAGTATGGCGCAATAGGCATGTCCAATTTTGTAATGTATCATCCATTTTGTGATTTTACAATATTTTTTTATTTCCACTTTACTTGAGTAAAGATTTCTCACAGGGAAAAGTACTTTTCTTCTGAGAGGGGGAAATGGAATGTAATCAGGTTATATTGAGATCGTGAAAATGGTTTTGCTTTTAGTGGGTTGAAGCCTAGGTACTATTTCTTAGCCAGGGGTTCCAAAACGGTAAACAGATTGACCAAAATAAGCATTCCATGGATGTCATTAATGTAAGGTGCTCAACACTTAATATACACTTTGTTACTGCAGTAATCGAAATGATAACACCTGGAGTGTACGTTTGCAAATGTCACTTTTAGGACAACAAACGAAACCTTTGTTTTTATTCCAAAAACGAGTTTTTTGGCCTTGAATAGAAGCAGACAGTTAGAGCTTCAAGCCCTGTGGTATCCAAAATTCAGCACTGGTACTGCACCAATATACCATCTCTGGAGATTAATTCTGCTGGCAAAGTTTAAATTTGCAAAAGTATTCACCAGCAGTAATATTTTCCCCAAAAAAAAAAAACAAAAAAGTACTTAAAATAGATATTACAACATCATCCTGCATAAACAGCCTAACACTGGCCACTTTGACTCACATAAATGGACATCTGCATTGCATCATCTTGCATTAATGACAATAAATGGGAAAACACCTATTTTCAATCTAGATGGATCTCAACAGAATAAACAAACGTGTAACTAGTTTCTAAGTTTGCATTTTGGGGGAATTCCATTTCTCTTCCTAAATAAAGTACTTTTTCACTGTGAGAAACCTTTATCAAGCAAAAATAAAGAAATAAAATTATTTTTAACAAAAAATGAGAGAATGCTATAATATACAAAGTCCAGGTTGGAAGTAACCCAAGGTTGTACGTTGCATAATGCTTTTGTAGCAATAAAAATGATGAACAGAGGTAAGAAAACCATGGGTGGTCAACTGATGCCAGAAATCATATTAGTTAGGGGCTTTTTTTCAAGAAAGCATTAAAATTTAGTTTCCGAATGTCTAGGGGACCCCCACGATTTACCGGAAGTAGTATAATTTTGATACAAATGAAAAGACTGTATTTTTTATTGTATGAATTTGTTGATTTTTTTTAAATAGTAAAGGTTTAATTCCATTCATGATGAACAGATGAATTTCGTCCGTATTACTAGCACAGTAATGAATAGGGCCATGCAAGATGGCATTAGTGATTCACCATCAAAATGCCAGTTGGTTTCCCATGATACTAAGTGGGGAGTGTATGCAAGTTCCAAGCTCTCGTATCAAGAAGAGAACACAATAGACCTAAATCGGAACAAGCAACTTTAATGTTATGCAACACACAACCTGGAGGCAAGTGGTATTATCGCCAACTTAGATCCAAAAAGAGAGACATCGGAATAGTTGGTTCCCCGTCGACTAAGAGTGTGGTACATTTGGCACAAAAGGTGAAAGTTTGCAAAAAATTAGTGTCCCCAAGTAATACAAGTTGAATGAAGCTTCTTCAAGATAATATGGAGCGACAAGGATTGCAACAGTAATGAATGGTCATGATTGGAATCAGTGTGTGTTCCATTAAAGCAATAACACATTTTTTTAAGAGCGCCCCCCCCATTTCCAAATATTTTAAGATTTTTACACAAATGTTAATAGATAGTAAACCTATATCTGTAAATGGTAGAACTCAAGATTTTCTGTGGTCGCAAAAGAAGGAATATTGTAGTAGAATAAATAATATTGGCGATCTCGGCTGCTGAAAAACATCTTCCAATATGGAATAGTGGAAATTGTTGCCAGGAAGTAACTATGCTCTTGCATTGGTTGTTTCGTTGATTCAGGCAAGTTCATGGTAATTTTGTGAGCTGGAGCTATTTCATCATGAACGGACAACAATTGGAGTTTTCAGCTCCGCTTTTAAATTACAATCGGGATCCCAATTCTAAGTACACAATCATTTCTTTTATGAACAAATACGCATTTTAAGCATTGTCAACCTCACAGGTGTCGTTTACTAGACAATTACCAACACAACTCTGCAAAAATCCCCCTTTGTAAAAATGGGGCACTCTTCAAAAAATGTGCCATTATTCTTGCATGACGGCCTTATAAAGAGACCGGACATTTCCAGAAAGAAGCACCCCCAGGTTTTTCAATTGCTTACCAATGTAGATCATACCTGAAGTGAATACGCCGTTCTTTATGCCTTGTTTTTCTGTGTGGAACGATACGCAGTTCCAACAAGGTTTGCAGTTTTTCTTTTGTACTTGATATCTAATGTTTGTTCAATAAATCTTCGAACGTTCTCTGTAGGTGGCCTACAACTGATCCAGAAAATTTGTATGCTAAAAAAATCTCCCTGTCACTTTAAGTTGGGTATTTGTGCAGAGGAATTATAACCAGTGGCGTAACCAGACCTTTCCGGGCAACTAACATGCCAAGGGAATTTTCTGAGGGGTAACTTAGTCCTTCATAAACCCTCTACAAACAGTTCATATTGGGGGCGGCGGGGGAAATGCTTCTGAGTGGGGGGGGGGGGAGCAGCGTCTCGCCCCGCCCCACCCACTGGTTATGCCGCTGATTATCAAGGCCACTTTTCCAAATAATCCCCGCACCAGTAGCTTTGGCTGAATTTTTTACCATGCTTCATGTGCCTTATATACTTGAAACAAACCTTGTCAAGCAAACCCCGTTCAATAAAATTTTCATCACCCAATCCCCCCATGTCAAAAAGGAAATTGACACCGCTGGTTTCCAGCGCTGCTTTAAAGGTGCCACGAAGCTTTTTGAGCACCCCAGGTTTTGTGTCATCATAATAGACTGTCAAATAATTAACACTCATAGATCGCTTACCTGGTATTATGATACAGAAATTCTTTAAGTGAGAAAGGGATTTTTGATTTGCTTATATTTCAATGTTTTTTCTTGTTTTGAAATTTCGTATTTGCTCCTATACGAAATATAGAATTTTCACAATTTTTGTACCAAGAAACCGTTTCTCACTTAATCCTTTTCCGATGGGGATATTTTGATGAAGCTTTACATCCGGGCAAAATCAACTTTCATGTTTTTAGGGGCACCTGATATGTGCAATCTCTCATTGCACCCTTTAAATTATATTTGGGATCCCCAATGCTAATTACAAAATCGTTTTATGACAAATACACATTCTGAGCATTACCGTTCACAGGTATAATTTACTTGATAATTATTAAACAACACACTTGGCAAAATCTTCCTGCTTATTGAAATGTGGGATCACTTTAAAAATGTGCAATTATTGCTTTAATCTATAGAATGGGCCTCTGCCAATTGCTAATTTGAGCCCTTCCCACCACCCAGGCCCGTTAACGGGGGAAGGGTGCCCCTCCAAAAATGTCAAAAGAGCTTAAAAAGGCGCCGAATTTTTGCCGAGCAAAGGCCTAGCGAGTAAGCAAAAAAGTCAGTATTTTCAATGTTTTTTAAAAAAAAAAAAAAAAAAAAAATAAAACCTTTGCAAAATCCCCCCCCCCCTAAACAATCCTAATTACGGGCCTGCCACAACCTTCATTCAGATCATGAACCTGTTATAATCTAGTGGACCACATCTGTCCTCATAGGCAGCGGCGCGGATCCAGGAGGGGGCGCGCGCCTCCCGGTAATTCTGCAAATCGCCATTTTGGACAAGTTAAGCCTCAAGCTCCCCGGTAATTTTGACGTTTTTTTCAATCCTATATCCGCCCTGATAGGTCCAACACAATCACACTTGATCATATTGAAAGTGCACTCACCTTTATGGGTCCTTATATAGTGCTATACCAAAACAAAGAATGTCAACAGCTGTCCCTTGGCCAAAATCTCAATTACATTTCATTCTCATTTTGCTCGATTTCATATACACTTTACTACAATTCGTGTTGCAACGACAAGTCATATTCTGTCGGTCGCACATCCGGGTATTGCTCGAGTTATTGCACTTACTCCCCAAATCTGGACTGAAACTTTGGCATTGAGTATATGGAGAATTAATACGTTTCTGAAAATTCTTTCAGCTGTGGACTGATGGATTAAGATTTTCTTGAAAGGTGATTGCGAGAGTATCAAAATGCACAACATATAGAGTTGGAATTGATTTGTAAAAGAATTAGGCCTGCGTCCAGATCTAATGGAACCTTTCCTATTCAACACAGTAGTAATCTTTCACTCCAGTATTCAGAGGGAGGGTGAGGAATAGCCTGTTATGACACGACTGCGACCCAGAATTAGCGAAAAATGTCATGGTTTAGTTCTGACATCGTCTTAGTGCGCTCTGATGTGCATATCACAAGGCAAATCCACACTTCAGCATTTCCCATCCAGGATATTGTCTATTAATACCGTTTTGCTAGTTCCTATTGGCATGTACTCACAAGTACAACCTGGCCCCCAAAACCATGCCCTTATGCCCATTTGCCTAAATCAAAACACACTGCTTGTCAGCATTTGTCCACCATATAAACGTTTTAGTGTTTTTTTTCAACGTCTTTTATTCCTATTTTGAAACAAGTTAAGCTCCTTCACAAAATGTTACATGTCACAACACTTGCCCCATTGCTTACATTTGGAATGATGATTTAAATTAAAAACCCTGAATTCAACTGTGTGCCCAAGCAGACTGAAATTTGCACTAAGGTGTCAGGATATTGGGTCCTTTTTTTTAACTATCCCATTCATAACTATCATCTATCATTGATATATCATCAAAAATCATGATTCTCCCCTTGAATATCATGATGTCTATCTGGATATTTTGATAGTCTATCAAAGTTGGGGCCTTGTTATTAAAACTAAAGCATGCATAACATCATCTATCATGGACAAATACTCATTTGATAGAGTCCATCCGGTTATATATCATGATAGTCAGTCTGATATTGTGATAGTCTATTTGATAGTTTAGCTAGTCAAATGATAGTCTATCATCACAAAATGAATAGTGTACTGATATTTTGTAGTCTCTGAGCTTTTGATAGTCTATCAGATAGTTTGATAGTGTATCAGATAGTTTGAATAGTGTCACGAGTATAAACAAGGGTGATATATCTGATTAGATTGATAGACTGATAGTCTATCATTCACACCTGATAGTGTATGATATTCTATCAAATTTGATATTCTATCAGGTATTTGATAGTCTATTCAGATAGTTTGCATAGTTTCACAGAGTATAAAACCATGGTGATATAATCTGGATAGGATTGAGTATACTGATAGTCCCTATCAGCACTCACAACTGAATATTGGATGGATTCTTACAAATTGATATTTTATCAGATAGTTTGATAGTGTATCAGATAGTTTAATAGTCTATCAGATAGACTGATAGTCTATCAAATTATTAAATACACTGTCAAACATCCAGGGTGTGGTGTTTATTTATTTGTGGGAGGGGTGCCAAACACACAGTAGTTGAGGGTGGAGAATTCTCTCACAGTTTGTAAACTTCTAGGTTAAATCGTGAGTTTGAGAGTGATGTCTCGTTTGAAATTACAAAAGTTTATTATTTGAGGTAGGGGAAACCACATCCAAGTATTTTTTTGAGGGTGGGAGACTTAAAATATGTTATTTAAACCAAATCACATAGAGCAGGTGATTGCAAACAGTTTATTAACTTTCGGGAGGGGAAACCAAATTCACACAGTAGTTGGGATAATTAAAATATTTGTTAGTTTTACCCATGTACTATATAGGCCCTAGCCAAATCTTATTTAACCTGTTAAAAAGATGTTAACTGAATATTCATAATAGCTACCATCTCAAAGAAACCATCTGTACCACATAATTGCTGACCAGTGTTAAGCATGGTCACTCCCCCTACTCTAAAAGTGAAACCGAGACTCTATTCATGGCGTACACTTGAATCCCTACACTTAAAAAAACATATCACTAACAACATCATCCCTAAAATTCTTCAAGAGCACTTGAAATTGAAAGCAACAGGGATACGTGTTGGACAATCAAATAGTTGTCTCTTCAAAAGTAGTGTTTTTTTTTTTGCAAAGAGGTGAAACAAACCTCACAGCACATTGCCAATTACTAAGATACTAAAACATTTCAACCAAATCAAAAAGAGTATTTCAGGGAGGAGGTGCCTCGTTTTAATTGCTAAGTTGACTATTTCAGGAGGGGGATTAATCAAACAGTGTTGCATCCATCAAATTTAGTGAAACTGCCGTTAAAACTTTGTGGGGACGGGATGGAAAGTAAATCATGGGGTCTCGCCTCCCACTTCAAATAGAAAATTAAACCCCGTGTTTAAAACGGACATAACAAAGATAGGGTGAAGTTTTCAATTTTAGGAAGGTGTGGGTTGTCTTCGTTTTAACTGCATGTCAGGGAGGGGTAAAGTAAATCAATGAGGGGGGGTAATTAAATCAAACAGTATTGCCTCCCTCAATTAGTAAAACCGTAGTTAAAACATAGTTGGCGGTTTGAAACTTGAAAGTAATCAACTGAGGGTGCGCTATCAAACCATATAAAAAAGAGTATTTCAGGGAGGAGGGTGCCTCGTTGTAAACTGCAAAGTAACTATTTCAGTGAGGGGATTTAAATCAAACAGTGTTGGGCCTCACTCAAATAGTAACGCAGTTTTTTAAACGTTTGTGGGGGACGGGGTTTTGAATTGTGAAAGTAAAGCAAATGAGGGGGTGCTATAAAAACCATATTCAAAAAGGTTTCATGGGAGGAGGTGGCCTCGTTTAACGGCCAAAGTTACTATTCAGGGGGGGCGGAATTATAAAATCAACAGTGTTTGCTCCTTCAAAAAGTAAACCGCCGTTAACACTTGGTGGGACGGAATGGTAAGTAAATCAAATGGGGTCTCGCCCTCACTAAAATAGCAAACCCCGGTTAAAACGAGGCATCAACAAAGATAGGGTTTGAGGTTTACTATTTTAGGAGGGTGTGCTGATAGTTTGATCAGTCAATTGAAGGAATATTTGAGATGATTAAGATGCGATATCTGATATTTGAAGGATGATTGATAGAAGAGTCTATCTGATTATTCTGATATTTTATAGATGATAGAATCTATTCTGATAGTTGATAGCAGCTTTGAAGAGAAATTTGAGATGGATGATATAGCCTTGCTATATTTACTATTTTGATAGATGATAGAGACTATCTGATATTTTGATATATGATAAAGACTATCTGATAGTTTGATAGGTCACTTTTTTCGAAGAATATTGTTGAGATGATATAGCTGCTAATTCTGATAATTTGAAGATGATAGAGTCTATCTGATATATATTGATATTTTGATAGATTATAGAGTCTATTTGAAAGTTTGATAGTCACAGTTGCGAAAACAAAAAAATTTTTTTTGGAGATGATATAGCAGCTGCTAGATCTGCTATTTTGATAGATGATAGATCTATCTGATATATTTGATAATTTTGATAGATGTGATAGCGTCTATCTGATAGTTTGATAGTCACTTTTGCAGAGAATATTGAGATGATATAGCTGTCTTATATCTGCTATTTTGATAGATGATAGAGTCTATCTGCTATACTGATATTTTGATAGATGATAGTATATCGGCTATATCTGATTTGTTGATAGATGATAGAGTCTATCTGATAGTCTGATAGTCACAGTGAGATATTTTGAGATGATATAGCTGATCTATCTTGCTATTTTGAAGATATAGAGTCAATCTGATATATCTGATATTTTGATAGGATGTTAGAGTATATCTGATAGTTTGATAGGTACTTTTGAAGAGAGAATATTGAGATGATATAGTCTATCTGTTATTTTGTAGATGATAGAGTCTATTGATATATCTGATATTTGATAGAGTGAAGTCTATCTGACTATATTGATATATGTTGATAGATGATAGGAGTCTATGATAGTTTGATAGTCACAGTGAGAAAAATTTTGAGATGATATAGAGGCTATATCTGCTATTTTGATTTATGATGATAAGCAGCTTGATATATCTGATACATTTTGATAGGATGATAGAGTCTATCTGATATATCTGATATTTTGCTAGATGATAGGTCTATCTGATAGTTTGATAGTCAACGGTGAGAAAAATTTGGATGATATACTTGCTATATCTGCATTTGATAGATGATAGAGTCTATCTGATATATCTGATATTTGATAGATGATAGAGTCTATCTGATATATCTGATATTTGATAGATGATGGAGTCCATCTGATAGTTTTGTAGTTTGATAGTAACAGTTGAGACAATTGTGAGGTGATATAGCTACCTTATATCTGCTATTTTTATAGATGATAGAGTCTATCTGATTATTATCTGATATTTTGTAGATGATAGGTCTATCTGATAGTTGATAGTCACTTTTGAAGAGAATTTTGAGATGAATAGCTGCTATATTGATATTTTGATAGATGATGGTGTCTATCTGATATATCTGCTAGTTTGATAGATGATTCGAGTCAATCTGATGTTTTCTAGTCACAGTTGATGACTGAGAGAAACATTGATGATTAGCTGCTATATCTGGCTATTTGATAGATGAAGAGTCTATCTGATATAGATGATATTTTGATGATGATTAGAGAGTCTATCTGATAGTTTGATAGTCATGGTGTTGTAGAGAATATTTGAGATGTAAGCTGCTATATCTGCTATTTTGATAGATTGATAGAGTCTATCTGATTTTGATAGATGATAGAGTCTATCGATAGTTTGATAGTCACCAGTGAGACAATTTTGGATGATATAGCTGCTATATCTGCTATTTGAAGATGATGAGTTTTATCTATATTTACTATTTTGATAGATGATAGAGTCGATCTGCTAGTTGATAGTCACATTTGAGAAAATTTTGCGATATTATAGCTGCTTATCTGCTATGTTGATAGATGATTAGAGTCTATCTGCTATTTTATATTAGATGATAGGAGTCTATCTGATAGTTTGTAGTCACGGTTGAAGAGGAAAATGTTGAGATGATTATAAGCTGTATTATCTTGCTAGTTGATAGATGTAGCGTCTTTCTGATATATCTGATATCTTGATAGATGATAGTCTATCTAATAGTGTGATAGTCACATTGATTTGAAGAGAAAATTTTGGATGATATAGTGTGATATCACAGCATTTTTGATAGAGATAGAGTCTATTCTGATATATTCTGATATTTTGATAGATGTGATAGAAGTTATCGATTATCTGATATGTTGATAGATGATAGAGTCTATATGATAGGTTGATAGTCACTTGTGAAGAGAATATATTGAGTGATATAGCTGTCATATCTGCTATTTTGATAGATGATAGGTCTATTGATATATCTGATATGTTGATAGATGATAGAGACTATCTGAGAAGTTTGATAGTCACAGTGATGAAGAGAAAATTTTGAGTGAGATAGCTGCTATACTTGCTATTTTGATAGATGATAGAGTCTATCTGATGGATCGATATTTGATAGTGATAGAGTCTATTTGATAGTTTGTTTGATAGTCCAGTTGCCAGAGAAAGGGAAAATTTTGAGATGATATAGATGCCAGATATGCTATTTTGATAGATGATAGAGTCTATCTGCTATATCTGATTAATTTTGATAGATGATAGAGTCTATCTGATAGTTTGATAGTCACGGTTTGAAGGGAATGTTTGAGATGATACCTTAACAGCAGCAATCTGCTTTTGATAGAGGATAGTTTAGAAATCATTGGAGGGGGTTCTTTAAAAAGAGATATCACTATTTATTGATTTGGTTTAATGACAACCCATCATTACCATAGTAAAATTTGAAGTTAAAATGAGGAGGCATACACCCCTATATACCCAGGGGGCCACATGGGTTACATGACATGGAAGCTGTCAAACGGTTGTGTGGTATCAATGTGTTCAGGGGGACTTCCCTTAACAATTTCAGGTGGACAACCCCCTGACCCAAATATGACTCAAAACAAACTGGAGGCAATTTTTCAAAATGGCGCCAATTTAAACTAGTTTTACCATATCCTCAGCCCACCATATGCATAGAGTTGTGCTTTTGTGGCTAAACCTAAGTTGTTTTGGTCACTTAATCCACTGGTGCAATCAAGTACACGCTTAAATGTTAATCTACCAAATATGGCAATCATTTTCTTCAAAATGGCGCCACCTTCAAAGCTATTTTGACATATAAAGCTATAATGTACATAAAGTTGTGATTTTGGTGGCTATACTCGGTTTTTGAGATCCACTGTATTCATTGGTGCAATCAAGTTACACATATAAATGTTATGACACATATATGGCGCCATTTGTCAAAAAATGGCTGCCACTAATGCTATATTACCATATCTGGCCCGCAACTCTGGTTGTAGTCAAGATTCTGCGGGGTCACTTAATCCATTGGAGCAATCGTTATGCATAGCATCCTTACCGCTTGCAAAACGGTCGCACAATGGCTGCCATAGCCACTGTATTGCAAATTGATTGCTTGATCATGACCTGTATGGCATTTCCAGTCATGCCTCATTGAACACCATGCTGGAAAATGGTCTGGCAAAACTCATTTGGGACAGTTGGGGCCATAAAAGAAATACCGTTACATTTAAAAAAAAAATGGGCTTAGATATTCGACAAAACGAAACAAAACGAAGCAGGCTCAGTGCACCATTGGATTACACGCTTTATTCCGTTATCATTACATTTTATACTATGATGGAATTTAAGCGTGTTAATCCAATGGGTTCCACTGAGCCTGTTGTTTCTCGAATGTTAGAATCATTAAATGAGCATGATAAAGCGATGATTATTGATGTTTTAGTACTAACCTGAATTACACTCCAACACCTTCAAAAATGTCCGCCCTCTTTTTCAATACAAAGTCTGCAACGACATCCCATGTCAGCCACGCCCGTTTCCATTGCGATATCACTTGAGACTTCCACCTCATGTTGTATGCGGGATCGCAAATCCTGAAGGTTATGCGGTGGACTGGTTTGTAACTTTTTTTAAAATATCAGGTACGTTTGCGGCCATTCCACGCAGATTCAGGGCTCCTATAAATCTTTTTGTTCCCAAAAAAAGTTACTGTAGGCGATTTTGATAGCAATAAGTATGTGGGCAGGTATACCATTCTGTGTCCACCACAAATACGGAAGACACCCTTTTTGTTGCCAGAAAGAAGAAGAAAATACAGTTCAAGTTCAGGCACAAAATCGTGTTAATCTCTGGAGATAAACTGCCCATTGGCTTTTCGTTCGACAAAGTAAGGCTAAATAAGCTCTCCTTTGCGGGAGTTTCCGAACCTGACTCATCTCTGACACACTTTTTTTTGGACATACTTATGAACCCTTCACGGAAATATAAAGCAATGTTTGTTACGTTAAGGTTTGTCCAGATGGGTCAGGTTACGGAACCTTTACCCCTACATTGCCACAGATAAGATCCAGACTAAGTTTCATCTCGACTCATGTTTTGTATCAAAAGTGAAACCGAGGGTTCCAACTGGTACATTCTCAATGCCGAATGTGTTAACATCAACATTCATAAAAACATCTGCTTCGTCACCAATCATGAAAATGCTCTAGAAATCTCGCGGCTCTGACATCGATCTAATAGCCACTCGGCAAAAATTGCCTTCTTCGAAGTCGTCGTGCTTGAAGTTTGATGGCGATCAATTTTTTTTATCTGGTTGAACGATGAGTCCAAGTCCATTTCTTTTTGCAGTGGTTTCCCTTGGAGTTCTTGTAATCGACCGTTTCGTAAAAATGCCTTATGGTATTGCCTTGTCAATTCTCACTGTGCGTCTTCTCCCTGAATGACCTTGTTCGATTAGGCTTGTGCCATAATCTCGATATATCTTCACATTTGCCCCAATGGCGGATCCATGTCAGGAAAGGCTTCCCTTAAAGCATTTTGAATAGCTTGTATGCTGTTGTGTCATAAAATTTTGTCACAGCGGACACTATTGCTGAGTGTAAGCCACACCATGTTGCTACATAAAGGTTTGAAGTATCAATGATTTTCCCATTGAATTGGCCTATTTCCTCAAGTAGATTTTTTTTATCCATAATCTACAAATGATAACAGTTAATCTGGCCATAATCTTTCCACCGGTTTGTTCAGATTAAAAAATTAAGTAATGGTTACCAAATGAAAATACAAAAAACAGCCTGGAGGTAATGTGGGCCTGACGTTTCGAATCCTAGCAGGATCTCGTTCAAGCAAATGACCAAAAAACAACAGATTAAGACAACTGATATGAGAATAACAAAATAAGCATTCCATACCACACAAAAAGCTTTAGTGAGTTTTGACAGGGCCATTTTTCAAAGTTATGGTTTTCGTGAGGAATGACTGGATCGAGAAAAAGCTTATTTTCACTTTTAGTAAAATCATATTATGGTCAAACAGCCACCAGTTTCACCCAAATTAGGTCTTTTTAAGATTATTCCTGTATACCAGACTAAGAGCTGGCTTCATTGGCTTACCAATATTTTTTTTGGTTTGTTGTGTGTGATGTGAGTGTGGGTGTCTGTTTGTGGTGTGTGTGTGTGTGTTGGTGCGTGTACGTGTGCGTGTGTGTTGTGGTGGCGGACCAAATCTTCCGCTAATGTGGCGCAGTACTGGCATATTATGCAGTCATTTATAATTTGTACTGGGATGTCCCTCTTCAATCAGAATGTGATGACTACAATTCTATGCCACTTCTATCTTACATTTCACTTTCTGATTATCCATGATTCAGTACTGAATAGGAGAAGAATATGCCTTAAATTAATTTTAAAATTTGCTCCAAACATGAAAATTTTGGATACAATACAGTAGTTTATAAATCTGCAAAGTATAGAACCATTCGCATTCTGTTAGGCACAGTAAACTTAAGCGTTCTCTAAAATGGCTTTCAACCCAGTTGGCAACCATTTTGGGCAGCCATTCATTTGGGATAATTGTAGAGGTGATAAAGTTTGCATTAAGTGATTGCCCAATGGATTCTACGACCTCAGAAACCTGGGTATAGCCACCAAAACACAACTCTATGTACAGTGTGGGCTGACGATATTGGTTAAAAATAGTTTGAAGGCAGCCATTTTGAAAAAAAATGGTCCCGCCATATTGGATATTACATTTATATGTGTAGCTTGATTGCAGCAATGGATTCAGGGACCCGAAAAACCGAGGTTTATTCACAAAATTCACAACATCTCTGTACACTTTGGTTTTGAAGATGATGGTCATAATAGTTTAAACTGGCGGCCATTTTGAAAACTTGACCGACATTTGTTTTGAGTAGCAATTTCAGGGTTGTAAACATAGGAACTTGTGTGGGAGGTCCCTGCTGAAAACGTTGATACCACACAACCTTTGACAGCATGCCCATTCAGGTTGATCACATAAAAAGTGGTGTTTGTTGTTTGGCCCCTTGGGGGAGATAAGGTTTACTATTTGAAGGAAAGCAATCTGTGGGGTGTGTGTAGTGTGTGGGACGCGCCTTTGGTAACGTTTTAATTAGTCACTTAGTTTTTAACTGTATTTTTTTTTCAAACAGTCGGCTGAGAAAGGAAAACATACATGCACAAATATGAGGGAAAAGAGATGTTTGTTCAGTTAATAGTTAATTTACTGTATTGGATTTGAAGACCTTTTAAGTGTTTCTTTATACAACATTTTCTTAAAGTTTTTTTTCTCATTTTAGGAGCTCTAATGTCTAATCCATCACTGATCTTTCAACGCTGTTATACTATTAGATTGCAAATTTAGGAGTAAAATACGGATGAAAGGCTTAGGAAAATACAGTATTGGATTGTAATTTGTAAATCCAACAAAATACTGTAAATTGTATGTCCAATTTATGATTTAAGTACTAAAATTTGCAAGACGAAAAATACTGTAAATTTTACAGGAAAATCCTGGCCAGCAAATTCGCAAACAAAATTCCATATAGATCTTTGAAGGTGTACCTTTAAATTCATGCATATTTCACAGTTTATGTTTTTATAAGCGGTTTACTTTTAATTTTTATGGTTACTTTGTTTTGCAGATTAATGCCCGTAAAATCTATAAAATTACAATATTTTTTTACAGTGCACACTCCCAAGGAATGCATCGAGGGAGGGAGACTAAATGAAAACACATTGCGGAGGAAGGAAATCGGTGCACACATCAAGCAAACTCAAAGAACAGAAAGAAACACAAATATTATTTGCTGTTCGTTCAAATTCGTGAAATAAGAATACTAAAATTGAGTGCAAATTCGGGAAATCGTACGCCGTTTTTAACGATAAACATACACCTTAAGGAAATTATTACCAAATGCTAAATGGGATTGCGAACGTTCATCTGCACAAATGTGAATA
>JAMKCH010025077.1:0-19491 GCA_023653785.1 Ophioderma brevispina | reverse complement strand
AACAAGCACCTTTAATTATCAAATGCGGTATACGTCCTTTACAGTGTTTGCTCTGCTGGGGGCGATTGTTCTGTATATTAATCCTTGAACACGCAAGCCGACTCCAGTCGCTTAACGATCAAATGTGTCAAATTTTGTTTCAAAAGGTTCAAAATTTAAATTAATTTCCAAGTGCATATTCAGAATCCAGCATGAAAAATGCATCTAAATTAGTCCAAACAAGCCTAGTCTTTCCTGATAATCTTTTTAGATGACTTTCCAAATGACCTGCAAGTATTTTTGACGCCATCTCTAAAGCGACTGACTTAATGTGCTAAACGTATACAGAATTGGCCTGTCGAAAGGGTTAGATATTATTTTGGGGAATCCTTCAAAAGCCTGTGGCAAAGTGGGTTAGATACACATCTTTTTATCCATGTTTTTCTTTATTAAAGGTGGGGTGATCCGATCGACAACACCCCCCCCCCACACACACACACACACACACTTACTCTACTTAGGCCTACTCTATCAAAATTGAGATTTTGTTACAGAACATCTTCACATGTGGTCGAACCCTGACAATTTAAATTGACATTTTTGCTACAACGTATTCAAACCACCGGAGGCGATTAATTCAAAAATTGTTACTGCTTTTGGTGACATGTGAGGGAGAAAACATTTTTTCATCAATTGTTTTTCCCCCTCATACACAACAACCTAAAAGATTAAAAATGACATGAGGGAAATTAATTTATGGCTCACACCACGCCATCCTAAACGCATTACAAACGTGAAATCGAAAGAGGGATGTTGACACCGCGAGCACCTTTCCGATCTTTTGTGCCATGCATAATCTTTACGCAACCACTGCGGTTGCGTTCGATGAGATGCTTCACGGTATACGCGCCCAGATATGTGTTCGTCTCCTTTTCATGTGTTCTCGGTAAAAACACGAATACCCCAATAGCGCGTATTTTTGGTGGTGACAAAGATTGTACAGGCCGGTAGGGCAGACCGGGATCTCCTTTTCTATATCTGTGGATTTTACTCCAATATAATTTTTTGTCTCCACTAAGTAAAATACTGAAAGTCTAAAATATCTCGAATAGACCATGCCTCTGATAAGCTCCAAGGTGACCACCTAACTGCCTGAAATGGAGCTTTGTTCAGGTTTGGGTCCAACAGTCCACTTAGTTTCAAAGTTCACGTCCTTCATGCACAATGGAACTTATGGGATTTTTTTTTTCTCCACTTACGTAAAATACTGAAATGATCATAACTGCCGGAGCTTTGGTGTGGTTTTGGGTCATCCATGGTACGTATCCCATGTGTTTTGAACAGAAGAACTTTGGATATTTTATGAGTGACTAATGGAGTTTGGAATAAAAAAAATAAAATAAAAAATGGTTGCGCGTACCGCTTATTTCAAACACTCATCATCAGCTTTTGGAGACAAACTATATTTTTTTTGGCCTTATCTAGGCCTTTGGCTAATCTAGGCATTAACACGTTAACCTAATTAGTAACACTGACGGATTGGGGGGGGGCGCCAAATAGCGAATGAACCGCCCTCTTTGAAACTCTGCAAGTCTTGGTTCGATGCTTCATGAGCAGGAAGGCATTCCATAAGCCTACAGAGAAGGGGAAATGAACTTCTGTGGAGGCCAAGTTGGGACCTTGGGATTTTCACGCAAGGTCATGAACCTGACTGAGCGCCTGAGGCGAGGATCAACTTAAAGCAGCTCAGGTACAGCTGGCTGAGAGATCTGGTGCTTGTCCATAAAACTTGTCTTTAATTATGTGGATTTCAAGCCAACCATTACAAGGTTAGTTACAACATCTATTCCGGTAACAAAAGATACTAAGTGCATGAATGTTATGATTTTTGCTGATATTCTCGTTTAGAAAATCACTGCTTAGTCCCTTAAGGTTGTACGAAAAAACCCTCCACTTAAATGTTATCAATTTTTTTAAACTACTGGAATGTAGACGTTTCGGGAGTACCATGATTAAAGAATTTAGAGTGGGATTGCATCAAAATAATTACAAGTAGTGTGCTTCTGAAGCGCTAATCCAAGGTAGCAAAATCCATTTTTACCTAAATTAATATTTTCATACCAAACGGATTTTTAAAGGGTCTTAACTCACAATCTACTGAAATCATGTTTTTAATCCAAATACGCAGTAGCATATACTCAAATTCATTGTCATGCAGATATTATGGTCAAACGGAAAGAGTATATAATACCATAATTAAAACACATCTAATTTACATTCATTTATTTATCCAAAGTCCAGTTCTTTTAATAATAATATAATAACCCTTTTTTTATTCTAGCACTTATTTAGTCCCCGTTAAACAGGCTCAAAGTGCAGGTGACAATTATTATTACGCTGTCCCTTCAAGAAATCGTCAACCTAGCATTTCACTTCTTTAGGTGTTGCTCAAGATATATGCCTTAACAAGCGTACAAACCTATCAGCAGATAAGATTAGTAACATTTCCCATAGCAGCTCCCCAGACTTCGTTCGGGTCGCCAAGCAATTGGAGATTTAGTACTTGCCCATGGACATAACAAACACGTTGACCCAAGTGGGTCTCGAACTCACTCATGTTTTAATGGTCTACTGATCACGAGTTCTCTGCAGCTTTTCTACTAGAGCCACATGCATGCTCTCCAAAAGAGAAACTGATAAGTGATTTACAAAATTAATCAACAGGGATGGCCAAATTCATCTGAGTTTGCAATAATCAATACATGACAACACTTAATACACATTCAAGGGGAGATATTAATTTCTCATATCTGGATGTACAAGAATTCTCGTTGAATATCATCCCTGTACAAGTAGTCCATGGTGGTTAGCCAATCAATTAAGCTGTCACATATTATTCTTACAATTTGTCATTTAAGAGCCATCAAACATACAATAGGGTGAAAGCAATGCCTAAATTGGGATAATAATAAAGCAAAAGTAACTGAGGATGGACTGATGGAAAAACACCAAGAGGTTGAAGAATAATAAAAGAAAATGAATCAGCATTGAGAAGGAAAAATTAAATCAGTAGATTGAAAAGAAAAAACATAAAGAAACAACTTTAAAAAGAAAATGACATAGGCCTGACTTTATCATATAAATAGCATTGGTGAAGAAAGAACATAAGCTACACAAAGGGAACATGACAGATAATGCAAGGGATAGGTATGTATAAAGAGGAAGGAAAGGAAAAAATGCAACACAGCTGCGACGAAGAGACTCCGAGGCCAAACGGAAATAAGATTAAATAAAACTGAGAACAAACAGATGATTGAAGTAGTACAGAGAAGTATATCAATGCAGGCCATGGTGCCAAGGGGCATTTTTTTTTCTTTTCCCAATTCCCCTCCACGGAGATGAAAAAAGACTGCTTTTACACCCCCCACAGTTTAAGTTTTCCCAAAAAATTACTGGCACCAACTTTACCCCTAAAAAAGTCTGCCCTGCATGTACAATGTCAATACAACAGGGAATAAGGGAAAAACTGTAGAAATCAAGGTAAAGTATACACAATTGAAAAGCATGGTCCAGTAGCAAACCAATTAAAGTTAAATGATTAACCAATCAACAGTCAGGTAAAACAGTGATGGGAAAGATTATGAAAGACAAGACTAATAAAAGTTCATTGAAAGATTTTTATGTTCATTGAAGTGAAGAAAAGCCTCGTTCAATACAGGCAATGCAGCATGCATGCATTGAAAAATTATCACATTATTCAAATTTCAATGAGCCAAAAAGATGTTATCATGTGTGTAAACACTGTTAAATAGCATTAAAATAAATGTTCTTTCCAAAACACAATTATCAACAATAACCGGTACCTGCTTCTTGTTACACGAAGTTGGGCAATTTTTCCCCTTGTTGGTCAGCTTGTAATAGCATTCTCTTGGTTGGTAACCTACTTAAGCCTGAGTTAAAGCCACTCTCAGCAATTTATTCAAAATGTAAGCAAATCGCAACCCGCTTTTTTCATCAAAAGTTCATTTTTTTGCAACTGTTGTCTTAGAAAATTTGAAGCAAAGAACCAGGCCTGTGAGTGGCTAACAAATTTGTCAAAGAAAGAAATTAGGATTTTTTATGCTTAGTTTACTAATATAAGTCGGGATCCAACTTTGTTCAGGTCTAGAAACAGGGTGGTTTTTGGGGAGGGGGGGTTTGGGGAGGGGTTGGGGGGTATGACATGCCCACTTAAAAGTGCACCGAGAGATTTTGGGGCACCAATATTGTGTCACATGTAGTAATTTCATAAGATAAATCCCCAATCGATTTTCTTACCTTGTGAAAGGTGGAAATTGAAAACAAAAGGTGATTTTTTTAATTTGCTTAAAGGTGCAACAAGAGATTTTGAGGCACCCATATTGTGTCATAATAAGTATTTCATCTAGAATAGACATCACAGATTTCTTACCTTGTATCGTGCTACCGAAATGTCTTAAAATGAGGAGAAAAAAAAAGGTGATTTGATTTGATTATATTTCAATAAAAACATAGCTGAATTCGTAATTGCTCCTATACGAAATTAGAAATTTTCACCAGGTAATGTACCAAAGAAACCATTTATCAGTTTAATCCTTTCAGATGGAGATATTTTTGATGGAAAAGCTTTACATCAGGGAAAAAAATCAGTACTTTCAATTTTTTAGAGGGACACTGATATGTGAAATCTCGTGTTGCACCTTAATTTCAATAGGCTGAATTTAGTATTTTTCCTTACGAATTAGAAATTCACAATTTTTGTTTTTATACCAAAGAAATTATTTTTTCAGCTTAATCCTTTCACATGAGGACATTCATTTTAATAAAAAGCTTATATGTGCAAAAAATCAGAATGCATATTTTTTTATGACACCTCTTTGTGAAATATCTCGTTGCACTTTAACAGCCAACAGCAAATTCAATCGGCCACACCATCCGGGCGTACCGTAACCAGAGTGATAGTCTTTTTATTAGACTGAAGGGTAGGAGGGCACTCTTAGCATATCGGACGGTACAAACAGACCTGACCTGATGAATAATGGCCAGTAAAGGTCATAGAATTTTAAATCTAAAGACCGTTATTGGAAATTAAACTGTTTTGCAGCAGGGTTAATCCACTAACCCCGACAGATTTTAAATTATCATGATATTATTAAGATCTATTGAACTAAGGTTTAAGGGGGATTTTGTCATGTTAACTGAAGACCGAGACTGCCATATAAAATGCACGTAACAGTCCCAAATTACCGTTTGGAACCCCACTGCCCGAATCGAGCAGGTCGTGTCCTACCCCCTGGTAAATAGCATCTTCAAGACCGTCTTTAAAATGCTGTTTCACAAAGAACAGTATTGTAATTGTCTTGACATGACCTAACACTAGCAGTTAAGAGACAAAATGTGCATTTCTAATTTGGAAAAAATGAGTGATTGTGGCTTTAAACTTAAAGGTGCAACGCTAGATTTTTGAGGCACCCACATATTGTGTCATAATAGTAATTTCATATAGATTGGACACTCAATAGATTCCTTACCTTGTGTTTGGCTACAGAAATGTTTTTAAGTACAAAACCTGTTGATGTTGATTTCCTTATATTTCAATGTTAAACATAGGCTGAATTTCGTATTTGCTCCTATACGAAATTAGAAATTTAACAATTTTTGTACCAAAGAAACGTTTCTCAGCTTAACCCTTTCAGATGGGGATATTTGTGATGGAAAGCATTACATCAGGGTAAAAATCAGTACTTTCGATTTGTTTAGGGACACCCAATTTGTAAAATCTCTTGTTGCACCTTTAAGTTACAATCCTGCATAGACTGAACATGGCTATATATGACAGCGTTCAAGATCTGAATTGAGTTTGGATGACAAAATGAGAAAAACTGAAGTTCCGAAGTTTGGCAGAAAATAACTTTTTCGGGGGTGAAATTTTGTGTAGAAACTGAATCTGGCATTAGAAAATGCAAAATTACCTCCCCCTTAAATGGCTACACCCTCCAAATACAAACCTCCATATATCCGAATAGGGAAAAGAGACAATATGCTAAACTAGGAATAACAATAATTTTACTGAACCTGTCAAATTATAACCATAGTAAACTTAAGTAAGGGTATTCTTACATTGGAATATGTTTAATAACTGTATTAATTCATTCTGATCCCAAGTCAGCTAGTGTCTGCTGGTATTTTAGGTGGATTTGGTATGATATAATCTTTTATACATTAAACGGACCTATTGCAGGAAGGGAAAAAATGATTGATAAAAAAATTCAAACTCAAAAATGAGGATCCCTAGTCTAAAAAAATTGAACTTGTTGTAGGGGGAGGAATTGGGCATAACAAGTTCATATTTTAAATCCCATAATCCCTGGAATTTTTGAGTTTGAATTTTTTATCAAATTGAAATAATTTTTTCACGCCTGCATAAAATTAAGGGGTAAGGGTAACATTTTATCCATTATAATTTTTCTTAGTAAAGAGCATTCTGTTCAAACTTACTACTTATGTTTATGCTATTATGCATTTCTGAACAAAATGACACAAAAAATGATATCTCTAGCATACCTTTGTGAATTATGGTCATTTTTTTTTGAAGTCCGAATTGGACAACAAACCTCAAATTTTGCGTACAATTTTTGTCACGCCGACTACCATTTCAAGAAGCTCTAACAAAAACAGGAGGTAGTTTGAACAACGCCAACTATTTTATTGTAAAGATAGGTGAATAAGTTTAACATTAAATTAAAAAAAAATAACAACTGGGCTTATTTTTTGTTGTATATATGGTCATTCAAATAGACCTGTCCAAATTTTTGTCACTCAAAAAGCCAAATTTTGGCCCAAATTGGCCAAAATATGGATTATATCTAAAAGTGTGTAATTTTCACCCCAAAAAAAAAAAAAAAAAACCCAAACTCCCCGAAGAACCTCCGCCATTTTAAGGCCAAAATCAGAACTGCATGTAATTTTACCCTAGAAAACATTACAATGATCGATATTTTTAGTTGTTTTCACATCTAATAATTTTTTTCACACGCTGTGTCTGCCAAACGCAAGTCAGATCTTGAATTGTTTGTCATATGGGCTGTGGCATGTTGGTAGCAGGTACACAAAACATAACATTTATAACGTAATCAGCAGCGGCAATATCCAGTCCAGGAAGAGGGAATTTCCGCGTAGCCTTTCTCAGTATCCTCAGTAAAGGCTGGAACCTGAAGTTAAAAAAACAAATAGTTTTTCCCTACTACAGAATTCGGTTTCAAGAAAAACTTGTCCGAGGCAGATCTTTTTCTCTTTAAGTTCTGTTTTCCAATCTAGGGAGGGATTCAGTTTTAATTACCCTTACCTCTTATGTTTAAAAACGTTGGCATTTGTCCAACTGAGAAATGTCACTTTCCATCTGGGTTATTTCGTTTTTAAAGAGCACTGGCACATTTTGCATTTTAGGCACCTTAGTTATTGTCAAGCCGAGGGTTTCTTACACTTTGGGTATGCCTTATATTAACCGTAACCTGAATGAATTAAACTAAATATTTTTTTTGTGTGTAAATTAAGAAATTTTGCATTATAAATACCACTCGAGTGGTTTTATTACAATGGCTTAGGTTGCACACTGAAAGGCCAAAGAAATACACATCAGTTGTGCAAATTCCGCAGTAAACTGTTTAGACCTGGTCCATGAACCCGATAATTAGTTTCTTGGCAATTAAGATTCTCCTGAACAACTTTGCGAGAAACTAAGTCGATTCTTGCCAACCTTGTAGTTATACACTTATTTAAATGGAGGAAAATTTTCCATAAATTTCAAGTCCCGTTTCACGTGCTCTTGTAATACTCTTAATGCAACTCCTTAATTAGTGCTCAATGCAATCCCAATCATCCATTTCATTTAATTTAAGGAGTTTTTGTAGTTTTACTGTAAAATGGTGCCTGTCCTCCCTTTAATACATTGATTTGCAGTGAACAATGCTGCAAATTGCGATTTCCATGTCGGCCACCATGGTTGAGTAGAACATTATACACCATGAGGTCAGTAGGTCCCGGGTTGCTCGTCCTTTATCTGTTTCGACGAGAGGTGGTTTTGTAAAAGTAGATATGCCTGCGTAGCTTGTGGTGGTATCCATACTGAAAGATGGTGGCGTGGATGGAGAATTGAAGATGCAAATAATTTACGCTGTTTTTCACTTTTTGAAGCTCGGGAATTTCTGTTGAAATACTGTCCTGATCTAGAACATTCACAGCATGTGTAGAGGAAAATTATGAGGGTACATTCTGATAATTTGTATGAGAATATTTCCTGTATCCGTCAACACGGTCAACTAATTCCCGTCACTCATACCTGTAGCTTGATAGGTGATCCCATAGATGATTAGTGTACTGAAGGTGTATAGAGGTGAAGTAGTGGATGTGATACTGATGGTTGTAATGGAGCCTGTGTTGGTTTATTGAACAAGGAACAGATCTTCATTTCTGATCCCTCCAGTTGGTGTGTAGTAGCTGTTTGGCTACCCATACCACAACATTGTTTCCGCTGACTATATTTTCTTGGACCGTTTAGAACGCACGCCCACTTTCCCGCTAAAACATCACACCATTGTTTGGCAACGTAGATGCAAGTACCACAAAGATCAACTCGCGCGTTTTTATTCCGAGAAATTAGGTCACAGGTAATAATCCCTGTTCGTGTTGCGCCTGGGTAGAGACCATTCAGGTTGAAGCGATGACCGCGGAGTTCCACCAGACAACCTGGCCGTATGATTAATATTACTGTCTCATTGTGATTGTGGACTGAAGGTGGTATGGGATGATACTTGAGGAGATATGTGGTGCTAAGTGTGGTGAGGGTGGTATGGCACCAGTAACGTAGTGATGGTGGCACAATGGTGTTGTGGGTAAAATAGGAGCATGTGTTGGTTTATTAAAGGAACGCATCTTCATTCTTGATCCCTTCATGGTGTGTAGCGATGTGGCCATCATTCCATGTCATTGTTTGGCAGACTGTGATCTCCTGTGTGTGTTGGGCCTGGGTAGAGACCATTCAGGTTAGAGCTAAGCCAGTCTCGGCCCACCAGGCACCTTGCCATCGTTGTGCACAGTTACCAGACAGTGTTCAGGGTCTCTGTCTTTTGTGGACAGCTTGGTGGTTATGCCTGATTGTTAATGAAATCTTGTGCAGTATCCCCTATAATGCCCCAATAGAGAGGGTATAATGTGATGCTGCATCACCCACTTGAAAGGATTCATACTCAGCATAAGCCTTTGCCATCACATGCCTCAGATTAATATGTAAAATCCAGTCTTCTGGTCCGAGTCAACGATGGTAATGTGTCGTAAGCCCATCAATGTTCACCGTCAGTACTGTCCAAAACCTTGCTCGGAATCATTCCGCCTCGGTGAGTCAATGGCACCATCAAAGCGTCGCTGAAAGACGGTCCATCCACCCCCGTCTGTGTCCATATCACTTAGACACGAAAGGAACCTAATCCATCAGGAGGATTTTATTATGTTACTTCCAGAAGCATGTATACGTTGTGTGGTATATGTCTGTGCATCCCTTGTCGATATTCTTGTCAACAAAAATCTCATTTTTGGTATTGAGTGATTACCACATTAGTCAAAGTGATGTCTGTTGCCAAGTTGTTGGGTTGCATCTGCAGTCGGTTTGACATGATTTAAATGTTTGCCATTTGAGCTTTGAGTGCCTGCAATCTGGTGAGTGTGTCCTCCTGCTATTACAGCCATTCCTGTGTCTGGTTGTGGTTTTCTTGTTGCATATACATAGGGCTACCACCTGATCTTGATGTCTTGTTGACTCTGTAAAAGCGGTACGTCATAATTGATTTTGCAACAACCCTTCCCGAAGGTTAAGGAAGGAAAACGTGACATGGTAGCAAGCATCATGACATTTTTCGAACAGATCGAATGATCTGAGAAGTCTTGTTGCTATCGCAGCAAGTTGGCAGTTGATGCAATCCAGTTGTTTGCTAAGCGTGATGATAAGAGAAACACCACTTCATGGTCATAGCATCACAGTGGTTGTAGACTTGTTCATAAACTTTTATCCAACTTACACGAAGCCTTAGTGGGGAGTTCGTACCTGCCTAAAGTGTTTAACCTTGGCTGTCCAATATTGAAATACTACTAACATAAAAAATCCTTTGGATGTATTTCCGTTCAAATAAAATTAAAGCAGGTTGTGTTTTTCTCAACTTCTCTTTATTAGATTCAAGTTTCGTACTTTGCTTGAACATGCTCTTGGGACTTTCCCATTTATTTCCCAATTTGGAACTGCCTTACAATGAGAACCTTTATGTGTTTCAGGTTGTTGTAAGAGAACTTTAGGGATATTGGAAACCACCATTAGATATGCCAAAGTTATACTTCTTTCTGTTTTTGATTAATGTACATGGTTTTATTGTTCTGGCCTTGTCTAGTGGGTATTGAATGGTGTTGATCTCACTACTTTTTTTTCCTGTATTGTTACGTGAGATCCCTGTGCTCTTACGCTTTGTGTGTGGCTGTGACCTTGTGACATAATTCAATCTTTAACAATTGTAATTTTGATGTTTAATTTGTCATTCACTTGCATTATATTTAACTTTTACATAATTTATGATAATTTCGAATTGATTTTTTGTATATCATTTTTCATTATTATCAATTCACATAAATTTAAATGCCTTCATTCCCATAAACACGCTACCAATTCTAACCATTTCATCATGAATGTATAATAAAAAGCAGACAAAATAAAAATAAAAGAAAATCTATAAACACATTAAAATGAGCAAGAATATTGGTTAAAAACAATTAATTATTCATGATAAATTGTTGTCCAATTTAAAGATAACACAAAGCAAATATTCCTTGGAACTTGGACTCTATTAACAGGTACCACAACCCATTAAAGGTTCTATAGATAGATGTCCCATATGGGGCAATTCCACGGCAATGTCCCATTGAAGCCTAAAAACATTTCAAATTCAATTCTATAAATGCAACAATTTTACTTTGAACATGGAACAAGATTTAACTGTGTAAGTCCTGCATTAAGTATTGACTTTTCAGTGTTTTAGTATATTTTTATGGTTATTGGGAAAAAGGGAGTTTACGAATAACAATGTTTTGTGATTTTTTCAGTAAAAAAAGGTTCTTTAAAATATTCCAGTCCTGTATAAGCATATTGACCACTGAAGTTATTTCTTAACCTATACGACCAATACCACATAACTTTTTAAATAACTTCACGTTGAAATTAAACAGAGTTTACCTAGAGGGCGCTTTCTGAGTTTTCAAATTTTAACTTCTGATTTTCCAATGAATGTGTTAACATCCAGACGTTTTATACTTTTTTTTCCCTGTAACTACACTATCATGCATTGATTTTGAATCATATAGATCGAGTAATGCAATGTTTCATATACACATAGAAGGATAACATTCAAGAAAATATTATATGAATGTAAAATATGCTAGATCGTCAATGGCTTTATCGTCATGGGACGTTATAAATCATGATGTTCATTCTGAAACACCCCGGTAAATGGATATATTTGTGATGTTTTGTATGGTAATGTTTAATAACCATTTTTTTGATGTCTGAAAAATCTATTTCTGAAGTTTTCATGACCGTTTTGGATATTTAGCCACATTCTAAAAATTGTCCATTTCATGTCAAAAATTGGCCACAAGAGGCGCTTTTTCTCAATTTTTTTTTCTTATATGCTAAACTTTTAAGGGTAACAAGTTTGTAGATATCAAAAGTGTTTTACCTGCCTCAAAAAATTTGACCATTCTATCACCAGTAGTAAGCCTAACTTTTATTTCTTGGAAATACTCCCCATTGGACTTAACAGGGAAATGTGCATTGACCCCTGTGCTTTTGAATAGGCAGATCCATACAATATTGAAATGAATGTTACAGGCACACTAATAGATAAGAATGCCAAATTTTTACTTGAGCATGCCACATATTTGGTCATCTTTATAGTGACCTATGTGAGAGTAGGTATTTCAAAAGTGTGTTGTGTGAAAAAAGGAGAAAAGCGCCCTCGTAACCCAAGTTTTACCTAAAATTCTTTTTTAATAATAAAATTATTCAAACATCCATTTAAAAGCAAATATTAAGCAACACTTTTTGTGAAGAGCGCCCCCAATTTTTTTAAAAAAATTAGATTTTTACATGGTTTTCAATTGGTACTGTCTGTAAACTATACCTTTGAATGTTAAGCGCTACAATGTCTATGTGGTCCGCAAACGAAGGAAATTTTGTAACTAGAATAACTAATATCGGGATCTCCGATAATAAATCAACGGCGGCTGGAAACGGCCTTCCAATATGAAATAGCCGAGGAATAGCGCCCTGTACGTAACTACGCTCATCTATGTTGTTTTATTGGTTCGGCAAGTCAAGTTAGAGGTCCATTTTCTTGAGGTTTGGCACTATTTCATCTTGGACGGACACAAACTTAGCATTTCCAGCTCTGCCGTTAAATAAGTACAATCTAGGATCCAATTCTAATTACAAAAATCGCTCTTTATGATAAATACGCATTTTTTGAGCATTCTCGTTCGCAGTGTAGTTTTCTAGACCATTACGAACATGGCTGCAACATATCAAATTTTGAAAATGGGGGCGCTCTTCAAAAATGTGGGTAATATTGCTTAAACCTTCAACAATATATTCTCTGGCATCAAAGCAAACTTACAAGCAATGCCCATAAGCATATTACTCTGGGTTATCAAATCAAATAATCGAAGTTTTAAAATTTCAAATTATATAACGTCATAACATACCGGGTGATTCTTTCTCCTTTCTTTCTTCTTCGCTAAGTGCCTACTTTCGTGTCCCGCTACTTTAACTCACTATAATTGAAAAAAAATTACAATTCTGAAATATTATTTTGTGGTTTTGTCTTGATAAATATGATCTTTATTATAAAACAATAGAAAAACCTGGATAAACAAAGTTTAAATGTTGTTATTTTCCTAATGTTTGATTCAACACCCCCCGAAAACCCTATGCCCGATGGTTACGCTTAAATTACAATGGTCATTATTTACTTGGTAGTAAAATTTTTCGTTTTGGAAATACATTGATCACTAAGCTATTTAATGATTTGAAACATTATCCTACATCAAATAATGCCATAATGCATCAACTAAATCCTAAATTTACCCATTTTTGTTCAAAAAAAAGTCTTGTGTCCCGGGATTTTGAGTCATTTCCGTAACGAACATTTGAAGGGCAGTCTATAAAATTGAAAACACAGAAATCCAAAAATAACCTGATCAATAAGTTACTCGCCGAATTGGTTACTTGGCACCACATCATTTATCTCCGGTTATCTATGATGAATATCCATTCAAAAATACAGACTTTGCAAACATGAGGAGATACTTTATTCAGCGTCATTTCCGGTAACGCTGTATAAAACATACATATAGGAAATGAATGTCCATTTTTGTTGGCAGGAAAACAGATGTGACCTGTACCCTAAATATATAAAACAATCACGCTCAGGGGCATGCCCTCGGGAGACGTTATATTGTCTAAATGTTGTAAACCATTCAGTTCCATTAACGGTAATTTCCGTAACTTTTTACCGTTACGGAAATGATTTTCTGACACTTTCACCTGTTCAGATTGGCAATAAAATCTGAGCTGAGTCATAATCAATCTGGTTTTTCCATTTGAAAGATTCTCCCTCAATGGTTCTTCATTTTTGTTCATATTGAGGATACGTAGTAGAATTTACTCAGCGTTGACATTTTACTGTTCTGATTGTCATCTCCGTAACAAATGAGGTTACGGAAATGACTTTTAAGGTTTTTCCTTATGCTACAACACTGAATGAAAAGTAGATGTCGCATAAAATTATTTGAAGTCTCTAAAGATCGCGCCGAGTGCTCATTCTAGTATTTGTGCCCTATGGTGAACACATTCCAAAAAAAAAATGATGATTTGAAAAACTTTTTTTCTCATTTTTTTTACAGAAAGCCACCAGTCGACCTTAGCGAGAATCCCACACAGTGCACACAACGGTAACGTCCAGTACGCACATTGGAATTGTTTCTATAAGTGTAGTAGAGTGGGCTATAAGAAGGTCAAATGTTTTCAAATCACTCACTTCGAAAACAGGCTCATTTGATGACTGTAAACACCCTGATCACATTTTCGAGGATAAAAAATGAAAAAAGTTCGAAACCCTGGTGCCTCCATCGAAAAATCCCAAAATGGCCGCCAAATTGTCAAAAAAATTGATTTTTTGACCATACTCGGTTATTTTTTTTTTTTAATTTTTAAGTTTGCTTAATTTTGGTGGCAATACCCATGTTTTGGGTATATTAGGAATCATGCTATTCACTTTCATCAATTCAATCTCACGCTAGCCTTTTTTCGTTTTCCTGAAAATGACGTTTTTTGCTTAAAATTGAGCTCTGAGGGCGCTTTTCTCCCCCATAAATGCGCATTGGGGCCGATTGATAATGTTTGATTTTTTAACATTCAAAAGTTGAAGATAGTTTCAGTTCTGAACACTTGCTGAAAATTTGACTTGCGTGGTGTTGCGGTTTTACAACTAATGCTTTTTTTGTCATAAAAATGCCCTCCATTGAAACCACCCACATGTTAAGAAAGTCGTTTGACCCCTTGTATTCCAATGAGAGTGTTTTCGCAAATTTTAAATTGATCGCCACGGGAGAATGGCAAGTGTACACCGCTCTAATCTTCAAAAAAATGATGATCAACAATTCTGATGAGGGCCCACTGTTTAAAAAATGTAAAACTTTTGATATGATATGTACTTTTTGGGAAAGCGCCCTCGCAGTCCATTTTAATCTAAAATTGCCATATCGAGAAAACGAAAAAGTCGTGGTGAGATCGAAGTTGCATACAATTATTCTTTGCATGCCAAAACATGGTATTGCCACAAAAATGAAGGTGATTACACAAAAGCTTATCAAGTTTATGGTCAACAATATGATTTTTGGCCAATTTGGCGGCCATTTTTGGATTTTTCGTTGTGCAAAAACACCCCCTGGTTTTCAGGTGCACTTTTTATTTTTATTTTTTTTTTTTCGTCGAAAATGGATAAGCACTTAAAGAAAGTCATCATTCTAATCCTGTGTTCGAAGTGATCTGAAACTAATGACCCAAATATGACCCTTATAGCCCACCTCTAATTGTAGGAAGTGCTTTCCCTTTTGTAATTAAAGTTTAACTGAAGGTGTTACCATGGTTTAGAATACTAAACAGGAATATGAAACTTGAGGTTGCAACTTCAGAGATTTTTGGGTTATAATGAGTCAAAACACTGCATGTCCATTTTCGTAACGTCCACGACGCCAATTCTAAGCTGTTTTCCCCTTTTAATGACTAACTTTCCAGATGTTTGATATTCATGTTGACCATTCTTAAATTTTAACTATCAGTACCAGAAATTAAATGCCCTCATAAGCTTTCAAGTATGTTTAAAACATTTTTGAATACAGGAGGGTGGCAAAAATGTAAGTCCATGACCTTTGATTGCCCCTATCAGTTCCGTAAAAAATTGAAAGCCTTGATTTTTGCATTGATGGAAGCTTTCCATAAAAAGTATCCGCCATCTGAGACAGGATTTGCTGAGAACTATTTCTTTGGTATAAAAATTTTGGAATTTCGTATTGGAAGTAATGTACAAAATTCCAGCCTATGATTTATATAATAACTGGTAATTCCAAATCATTTTTTTTCACTTTTAAGACATTTCTGTGCCAAATCAAGGTTAGAAATCTATGGGTGATTTAATGAACTACATACTAGGGCTGTGACCTAACGGGTAATGACGTTCCCTTTTTCCCCCCGGGTACTCTTATGATTTGCGGGCGAGTACCCGGGTACCCGAAACTCCTGAGTGCAAAATTCGGCACCAAGGTTTAGAAGACAAAAAATCTCCCCTGACAATACATACCTTCAAATATTTCCAGTTTTTGAGTTAACAACGATGAAAACACACCTGTTCTAGGTAATTCATAAGAAGAACTCTTTATTTACTACAAATCGTGTACTTTTTATTTAAACTTTATTTCACCCTAAACGCCATTCACAACTCCAAAAAGATCGTTGAACACGCCGGTCAGCTTGACAAATCGGCTGAGATTGACGTAAACACAAACAGCCCGTAGTACAGCTATTACCACTTACCGAGCTGACCTAAACAAACCACGCGTGAATGAAATTTTTCCATCAAGGGAGTGTGGAGGCGTCAAGAAATAGGCTGTGAAATATACTAATATGTGCTGTAGCCTAGGTATGTTTGTATTGCGATTTGGCGTTAATAAAGCGGCAACAACTTTCCATCAAGAGTAAATATCAACGTTTGCATCAAATCTGGGTAAACAGTAATTGATATATGTTATTTAAAAGTAAATAAGAAATTAAAAAAAAAAAAAAAAAAAAAAAAATGTAAAATTTAAACTATATTTTTTTTAAAAAGTGACGTTCGGGAACCCCCCTCTCGATAAATTTGTCCCGGTAAGACGTAAACGGGCGGGTACCCGGGTACCCGGGAAATATGTCACAGCCCTACTACATACGACACAAAATAGGGATGTTTTTAAATCTCTAGTTGCACCTTTTAATCTCATCACTTTGCAACCAAGAAATATCTGCCTTTAGGCTCTGTATTTTTCTTAATTGGATTGAATTTAGGTTTAGTCAATTTCCTCAATTTTTTGTTGTGGAATTTATCCTGTAATCAAGATTTTACAATGTGTTATCAACACTCAAATACAAATAGCCCTTTCCTATTCAATTATAAATTTTAAAAACCAATTCTGATACCTTACAGGAATGGAGGGTTGCCCTCAACGACCAATCCAAGCACATAGAAGTAGATCCCGCTGGATGAATGAGGTATCACCCCAAATTGGCCTGAAAGTAAATTAAAACATGTAATGCTGAAAACCCAAAACCGGGGTTTATTGTTTCTTACCTGACAGTTTCTCATGCCCTGCCCATGAACTTAACAAAATTGCAAGTTGCTTTGTCCATTTTTACTATTTGTACCTCTTGGCCTTGTCAATGGCAAAAGTGTACTGGTCCTGATCATGTCTGTCTGTCTGTGTGTGGCATTTCTGTCTGTGTGTGCATGCTGGAATTTCTTGACTTGTGCCCAGAACCATATGCACTACAGGGTGACCGCAATAAAAACTTTAAAACTTTACCCAAAATGAAAATATTTTTTCCACTTTCTGTAATTTGACTCTGTGGATTTTTATTTTAATCATAGAAGCATCTTGCTGACTATTTTTTGTTCATTTGGTTGAGGTGGTTCTCAGATAGGTCCACTGAACAATAATCAGGCAAAACGACTTGTCCACATATCCTCATTTTTCTTAGGCATGGAAATCCCCAATATCCAAATCGAGTCGATCTTTCCCTACCTCCCTGCCCTGACAACCAAGACAGAAACTGGTATTGCATGCTATGATTCCCCTCTTTTGAAAAGCCTGTTTGCCAAAACAATGTATATGTGTACTTGATCATTCCATCATGAAATACGTGTACCCATCATAACAAGTCTGTTTGTTTACTCACTTGTTCTTTGGACCATATCTTGAAACCACTCAACCAAATGAACATTTTTTTTTTCAGGCAAGATGCTCCAATTACACATTTTTTATGAATAAAATAAAATCCACAGATATCAAATTAAAAAAAAGTGGAAAATACAACGTTTCATTTTGGGTAAAGTTTTTATTGGGTCACCCTGTATGGATAATGAAACTTGCTTTGGGTTCTTTGAACCATGAGGTTGTCATATCTCATGCATATACTTGCACCTTCTGTGCATTGGGTGGGAGGGAGATTTCTCATAAGCCCTAACATTTTTATGCTGCATAATTTATGCAATTTCCGACCTTTAGAGGAACTAGATGTGCAACCAACAAACTCCAACTCTTCTCAGGGCTCAAAACCAGGTTCACTTGATCTGATCAATCTATCCCTGCTGATGTTCAGCTGGGCCCCTCACAATTGTGACAAGTGATGGAAATGCATGCAAGCGCTACACCTGTGCAAAATCTAAAAAATCCATTGTGGGAATCTTGAAAAAAAACTGTACAAAGATCTTTGAATCATGTTTTAGAACATAGAAAGATGCTGGAACTGAGTAGCACTTCAAAACAAAATGATATGATAAATAATTATAAGTCTTGATTCTGGACCACAAAGTTTTAATTAGGGACTGTTGGTTAGCGCCCCAGACCAACAAAATGCATTACAGCGAGTGAGTCATTCCCCATCAATACTTTCCAAGAAGACATGGATCACTAGCGAGTCGAAACATTCAGTACCGACCAAAAAGACATGGCCAGGGAGGGTGTTAAATATCTTTTATCTCATGATCAGTATTGTAATATACCCACCTTTATATAGTTTATAGCACTTTTGTCAATTGTTTGTGAGATGGCATCTCTAAATATCACAGGCCATTTGGGAAGCCATCTCAAAAAACTGACTTGCTTGTTTGGGGGGCTCATTTTTCACCTGATTCCAAATATGGTATGAAAATGCAAAATGTTGAAATTTTGGACCAAATGTTTAAAGATGCAATGTAAAGATTTTTGGGCACCAATATTGTGTTCATAATAAGTAATTTCATATAGACCATACACTCAATAATTGACACCTTGTATTTGGCTACAGAAAAATGCGTTAAAAGAGAGAAAAAAGGTGATTATGGATTTCTTTATTTCAATATAAACATAGCTGAATTTCGTATTTGCCTCCTATTACAAAATTAAGAAATCACAATTTTTGTACCACAGAAATATTCTCATTAATCCGTTCAGATGGGGATTATTTTGTTGATGGAAAGCTTACATCTGGGCAAAAATCAGTACTTCGATTTTTTAGGATACCTATATGTGAAGTCTCTCTTGCACCTATTAAATATGGATCTCCTGGTGACTGTGTAATCTGCATATTCTTGCTTTACTACTACAGTGCTGAGCCGATGTTACTGTTTGGCACCTGGGCTGTTGTTAGGGCGTCAATCAAATCACTGCGCCTAGTCAGTATTTGTGCACATTCTGCAGACATCCTAGAGGTAATAAAAAGTTGTTAGTCTTGGGACAATTGAGGAGAATAATGGCACGCTATAGTGCCATGTCTCTACTCCGTGCAGTGATGTCTTAACAATTTACGCCAGCGTCAGACTGCCATTCTTTGTGTGTGCGGTGTGAAAGCGCCGTCGCATCAAGTCAGCGCGAGAGTATTACTCTTGCGACCTACAAATCTCGCGTTGACATCACTGCACCGAGGTTAAGAAATGTTTTTGCACAAATTTTATACGGTCCCCCAATTAATCTTAAAGTGTTTTCACTGAAAAGTAAAATTACTTTTCCTTAAAATGAGGGGTCAATCAAATACGTAGCCCAAGTATTAGCTGAGTCCAGGACCACATTTTTCATGCCAAATGATTCCAAAAATCGTGTGTTGTGCAGTTGTGA
>JAMKCH010025076.1:0-20326 GCA_023653785.1 Ophioderma brevispina | reverse complement strand
GCAATAATGCATGTTGCAAAGCCCTATTCAATACTGTGCTAATACTGATGGTTTACCACTAAAACGGCAGATTTTTGTTTATATCTTGGGAACTAAATGGATTTGAGGGCTAAAATTTCAGGACAACAATGAGAAAAATACGGCCTTTCATCTGATATCAAAATCGATACTATTTCCGGGTAAATCAGGGGGGTCCCAAAGAGGATCGGAACACGCACCTTTAACAAAATTATTTTAAAAAGATCAAAGTAATGAATGCATCTTTTTCAACCCAACTTTGCTTTAAAATTATTAAGTAATTCCACACAAAAAAAGCAAAACATTAATTACACCATTTATGTAAATAGGGCCTATCAGCATAGCTCTATCTTTAAAATGCAAGATATTAATTTTAAAACAAACTAAAAAATGAAAAAATGTGTAGGAATGAAATTTGGCAAGATATTACGAAGTATACGCTCTAGAAAAAAATCTCTCCAAATCTCAAAGATGTATGTCAAACAGTGTTTGAGTTGTGTATGTTAAAAAATTTAGCATAGCATAGCAACAAGTGTGAAAATTAATACTGATTGGAAACTTTAGACCAAGGCCTATTTGATGGTATAGGATATGTATAGGAAGGTAACATAAGAAATATGTGCAATCGCTCATTGAAATGTCCAGAAATAATGGCATAACTGCCCCTCAAAATAAAAATGTTCTGGGAAAGTGTTATTAATCAAATTGTCATTCAGGTATGATCCGATTGGCTTGAACTGAATTGAGTAAAGATTTTTGACAGCAATTCCATTCTGTAATAAAATGTGGAAATCGGTACTAAACAATAGACTTGGAAGTTTTCTGTAAACACCTCTTTTGGGTGTGTTTCTATGATATTGCTATGGAGGTTTCCTTTTATTTTCAAACTTGGCGAGATACTTGAGTTAGAAAAAAAAAGGCCACTTAAAGATTTCCCAAAGATTCAGCCCTCAGTTTCCCACAAACTTTGTTTATGTTTCAACATAATGCTTGTCCACATACTAATCCCTTAGCGAAATATATAAGCTCGAATCAATGTACTTCATATAGAAAATCACAACTTTGTAATAAAATTCTAGATTTAAATTTTTTTATTATATGCAATATTTTATGGTACTGTGACACATAAAGGTTAGCACATCAGAGAAAACAATCCAATTCCTCTCAAACATTGGAACTTTGTATGTTAGATTTTGTAATTTTCCATCTTTTATTTGGTTTGTCAACAATGTACAAGTCTGCTCTGTTGTTGAACACGAATATTCTCATATGACCAAGAATGTCACAATGTCAAATTTTAATTAAGAAATATTTTTCATATTTCAGTGCCAAAAAATGTCAATATTGGTAGGTAATGCATTGCATGATTTTCTCATTTTAATAACTACCCGAGAACAAGAGGTAATTTCGTGTTGAAACTCAGCCCTATCAATCAAGTGAGTAGCTGTACTGTATGCATATGGCAAACACAATAGATAAGTGGTCCAAGACTACCAAGAGCACTTAGATTTTCTCCTTGACAAGAAATATGCTTAATGCAAATTATTGAATTCTCTGTGATCAATATCCGGTCAAAGCAGTAATGGACTATATAAGGGATAATACAACATTCTAGGGACACTTCTTAGTGGACTTTAATGCTTTAAGGAATAAAGTGCACGTTCTAAACAGAGAACTGAGATAATATGCATGCTATTCCTTACATGGAAACTTACCACCATGCTTATACACAAAAACTACCATAATTTCCAAACAGGCAAGTGGTTGATGTACACCGAATAATAAACAGTACAGGAAATAGCAATGATACCAGATGTTGTTGACTCACTTGTTACTGGATTTGGAAGTTTAGATTGAGCTCCACTAAATCAGTCATTTTACAAGTTTGTAAAATAAAAACCACGGGTACCAAGTTCAAGACATAGCACCGGGTCTTGCTGTCTCTCCCCATTTTTCCAACTTTAGACTTGCGCCGTTCTTCCTTACGATAGTATCTACCAGGCAGAGCTGAAGAATTGACTGTTGCTCAGTTTGTCAAGTAACACCTTATTGTGGAACAGTACCTGACATGTAACCCAGTTTTGCACGTTTGATATGAACAGTGCATTATCAGCTTCCGGGTAGTTCAGTTCACAGTGCAAGCAGCCTACGAGTAATGCACCTGTGTGGTCAAAGATTCTACTAGAAATACCGGATGTTTTTCTGTTGCGTCGTTGGGTTCAAATCTGAACTGAAGGGGACTTGATCGTTGCCATAGCAATAGTGGGTTTTGAAATACACAAGTTACACAGTGCAGCGCTGTCTTCATACATGCATAGAATCGCAAGCTTATTCTTCTGAGGTATGTTCGTGCATTGAGAATTGAGTAGATGAAATATTACCTCTACTTGTCCTGAATTTGCTCCCATGTTCCTTAGTGAGGACCAAAGTTAAATCACACATCTTGTAATTGGATAGTTGTACAACATTGTGTCACATGTTTTATTTCAGGATCATCATAGTTACTGAAAACTATGAAAGATATCCCAGATCTCTTATTTTGATTTCCCTCTGATTGCAATGCAAGTCTAGGTAAAAATGAAGTGGGTTTTTAAAATGTTTTAGAGAGCAAATCTAATCAAGACGAAAAAGTAATGATGTTCTACGTCCACGGACATGTTGGCTTTGGATCTAATTGAGAATAATATAGTTGAAATTGAAGCTATGTATTGAAGGTGTTTCTGATTTACAGATGATTTTCTTAAGTGGAAACCAATTGGTAAGCATTGCCTGAAACGTTTTTTCAAGGTTTGAAAACAAACTACTGCTTTGCATCTTGTTAATAATAGCCTGAGTGCAATACCTAGCTGTGATTGTTTTTAGGATTAAGGAAATTTAATTTTCATTGAATCGCTCAGGACATCCTTGGTAACATTAGAGGCCCTCTGTTTGAAGGGGTGGGAAAGCTAAGCTTCTGATCTTAAAAACACAACTAAACTCAACTCCCTTCCATTGGGACTTTTTCAGGGATTGGAACATCTGACTTACCTATCCTTTAGCGAAACGAGTTGGTGACTTTGGAAGTTGTTTGTTTGAGGTTTGGGAGAGGCTAAAAGCTTTCTTGATCTTAATCACAACCAGCTAAACTTCCTTCCATTAGGACTGTTTGGGGGATTGGAACATCTAGATGAACTGTCCCTTGATACAAACAAGTTGGTGACTCGATCTTGGGTTGTTTGAAGGTGTAGGCAATCTGGGCTTCTTCTCTTATGACAATGATCAAACTTCCTTCCATTAGGATTGTTTCGGGGACTGAACAACTTAATTAACTTTCGATTGATAACAAACCAGTTGGTGACCTTGGATCCTTGTTTTTTGAAGGTTTGGGAAAGCTTAGTCGTTCTTTCTTCTTAATGACAATAGTTAAACCTTCCTTGCCATTAGGATTGTTCCAGGGATTGGGTAATCTTATCACACTGAACCTTGATATAAACCAGTTAGTGACATTGGAGGCTGGTTTGTTTGAAGGCTTGGGAAGCTACGGTTGCTTTCTATTACGACAACACGCTTAGTACCCTTCCTTCAGATTGTTTCACGGATTGGGGGATTTAAAAGAGCTGTACCTCTCTTCCAAAATAAGCTACTAAATGAACGAACAAAGGGTGTTTTCAAGATTGAGTAATTTGACATTACGGTTTTTGCAGATTAATGTTGTCCAAAATAATGATGAACTTTTTGAGGATTTACCTAATTTAAAACACTGTTTGTTAATCATCACCAGATACATGACTTGCCCAGTAGTTTTTCTGAAGGGTTAAATAGCTTGGGCTTCTTGGCACAGACAACAATCAATTAACCAATCTAAGTTCAATTTGTTCACTGAAAACATTGGCCTTACCTTCATATTTATCTGCAAATAACTTCAAAGAAATCCCAAATTTGCAGCATTTAATTCACCTGGATTTTTTAAATCTGAAGTTAAATCCTTTGCTTTGATCAATGATGATACTTTCTCAACCTTCAGAAAGATTTTTAGAATTGTTTGTTAGTCAGCAAGAAATCTGTTGGAAGTTTTTGCCGAGAATATAAGATGCGTGCCTCAAATAGTAGAATCAGCCGTATCTCACATGTGATAGACTGTTGTCCGATCGAGTTTGGTGTTATTATGTGGCTATTGGTTTTAAGTGACTATGTGGAAAGCGTTTGTTTCTTGGGTGGCGACAAAAACACCCAAGAAATGACGTACAGACTTTTACTGCTTAGCAAGCTTGCCATGTCAGATTTTCTAATGGGGGGGGTGTAATACATGTTAATTATGCGTCTGCTGATATTACTTTGGAGAAGTTTCCCATTGGAGTCTTAAAGGTGGAGATCTGGCTTTACCATGCAAATAGCTTGGGCAATATCAATATTATCCAGTGAAGCTTCTGTTGTTCTTTGTAACATTAATCAGCATAGATAGTCAAAGTATTCGGTTCCCATTCCTTCACTAAGAAATTAAAATAAGAAGTCAACGCTTTCTCTAAGTGATTATTCTCTTGATTTTTTGTTTAGGGTTAGGTATTGTCCCATCAAGCTTAGCCGGAAAAAACTTTAATTTTTATGATAACTCGCATGTCTGCATCGGCCTCCCATTAGCTTTGAACAAAATATATGCTACTAATGAATTTATATGAAGGTTGGCCAAAATTTTCAAAAGTAGAATTCCCTATTTCAAGTATGTGACGCATTTTCAAGGGCTTGCTACGGGTATGTTTTTTTCAACCTCAGTTTTTTTTCTTGGTGTTAACTGCATATGTTACCTTATAATATTAGGCTGTTATGTTAGAAATAGTAAGAGCAGTGTACAAGTCATCAAAACAAGCTGGACTAAACCGTGAAATGAAGGAACAGCTCCGAATGACGACGTTAAGTGGTCTGCCATTGTGGCCACAATTTCTGTTGCTTGTTTCCAGTTATTATTCTTGGGCATATTAGTGCAGACAAGGATTCTCACCCTGCCACATCTGTATTTGCGTGGTGTGGGTCACATTTGTGGGTTAACCCCATCAACTCTGCCATTAATCCTACTATACACCATAGCAACTGTTATCAGTGACTGCCGTCGACAGCGCGAGACTTCTGCAAACCACGTTCACCGTCACACGTCGGTGAGGCATCAAGATTTCGAAAGAACCAAAGGATACAAAGTTGTAAAGTGTTCTGAAGACGGTATTTGACACACAGACAAGTTAACAAAGATGTGCCTGGGGTGTGCAGTCTGAATATCCTGTTTGCACCTGTTTTGAGGTAGGCTCTGCCAGACCAATGGTACTAAGTCGGGGGGCAGTCCACTTTTGAAAACCCAAATCCTACACTATTGGTGTTCTGGCTCCACATATATTTTTGTTTGTGTGGCCAATGTTTTTCACCTGTTGCAAACAGCCACTACGTAAGTCCAGTGGATTGAATTGGTAGAAATGCCATTGGGAAATTATTGACTGTATAATGTGAAAATAAATGACATAGGAACTTACTTTGAAAAAAGATTGTTCTCATAGGTAAAATAGTATGTGTGCGTGCATGCGTCATTTGAGTGTATACACATAGTTTTCTTATACCATCGTTATGCAGTTGTGTCTATGTTATGTATTTGTTTAATCTTGTGGCAAAGCCATTTCGTATATTAGTAAGGTAGAAGTTTAGGCACACAGCCTGAGGGATGATATGGAGTACAGACTTTTTCTATTTGATTCGATTTTAGTTCATTAGACCTAAGCCAATAATGTTTTGGAGGGTGTGCAAATGTGTTTGATACAGTGCCATTTTTGAAAATCCAATATGTCGCAAAAATCAGCTAAAATCCCTTAATTATTTCCGATAGAGACAAATATTTCCTCGGTACTCCCCCCGGTGAGGGGATGACGTGGGGAGGGTTTTAAGCACGAGAAAAGTGTTAGTAAAGTAATTTTTATCATTATATTGGCCACAAATCAATATGGCTGGCTCCAAATCAAATATGCGCTCGGAATCATTAAAAGATCTTAACCCTCCATTATCCCATTTACGCTACTTGCATACATGTGACAACACCAAATATTTTCTGCAGTTGTTCAAAATCTGTTACAATCTGATCACACTCTGCAAGTGTTACTTTAACACAACCTCTAGAATGCCCTTTACCCACGCAATCCGGACACGTCGGTTTCTGCATCATTTTGCAGTTTGAGGGCTTAATTCCAGTGTCTATATGCTGCTTTATGCTTTACACTTTGAGATACATGTATTTGCTCACTAGAAAGCCTATTTGGATTTCTCTGTATGCATTTTCAAATTCAAGATGGCAGCCAAGACAGCTGCCTTTAAAAATAGTAAAACCTACATTATAGTGTATTATATTTAGTTACATCAACTAATTATTATTTTTAAAGGTGTAATTAAGGTATGGGATAATTATTTGACCATTTGACATTCTTAATCGTAAATTCTGTTTCTTTAACATGCACAATTTAAGATGGGGGACAATGTGGCTGGCCTTTTTACCTTCTTTTAAAACTAATAAATCACGATAGATCTGTGTTGTATTTAGTTAAAAACCCAAAATGATTATTAAGTTTAAATTAAAGTATAATGTATGTCCGTGAGCTTAATAACTCGTCTGGTATATTTGTTTTGTGACAACATACTTAAAATCAAAATGACGGCCATAATATATTATGACTTTATGACAATCGTAGGTTTTAAGATCTAAAAGGCAGCCATATTAGCTTCTATCTTTATTGTTAAGCTTGTTAACACACTGAAATGTCAGATATGGATTCCTACTGGGTATAGATCGCAGAATTATGCCTCTATGCTCAATACTGGATGAGTTATGGTCACTTGAATGATTTCAGGGCATATTGGGTTTTAGGGTTGGCCATATTGGATTTGATGTAATGTTGTGATCAACTCGGCGTCAACAAACCGTCCAAAAGATTCCTCGTGCTTTAAAACCTGTATCTCTCGTGCTAAATTTGGTCATTTGAATGAATTTGAAGTGAAAGCAGCCATATTGGATTTCTATAAAATGGCACTGCACGAAATATTTGCCACACCCTCCAGAAATTTATAGCTTAGGTCATCTTGACCAACAAAACTCGATCACATAGAAAAATCGTTAACTCCCATTTTCCACCCTGTGCCCCCAATCCTCCTGACTAGATAGATGAGGTAGTAATGGGAAGTTAATTGGTATAAATATAAGACCACTCTATCCTGACTGCCCATACTGGAAAGTCCACAAGTTATTAATTTCTAGTCAGGAATATGGATATAATAAATGGTTGAATTTTGTTTTGAATTAAAGATACTTTTGTGTTCTTTTTTAAAAGAGACTGAAGAAAAGATTGAAAATCATTGTTATTTTACGCCTAAAATCTTTCGGGGATATGGATCTGCATTTAACAAAACAAACTAGGCAAGTCGATTGTGCTTTAGAAAGCACAAGTAATATCATTCGGTGACAAATTGCTGCTCATGTGACCTTTGACCCCAATCTGTATACACATTATAAGGGTTGGGTCGGCAGTCTTCCTGACCAAGTTTGGTATTTCCGCAAATTGATATGTGGCGTTAGGTTTTTAAGATTTGTCAAAGAATGCCCCCCCCTTTAATCGGCCCAGGTGCCTTTGACCCAAATCTGTGAACACCCCATACGGGCCCTTGGATCACCCGTTTCTTCTGACCAATCTAGTGATTATAGTCAATGAATTTTGGCATAAACAGAAGCAAAAAGGAGGGTCGCCGACTGACCTTGCATGACCCCTGCATGACCTTTGACCCCAATCTGTCAACATCCTGTGTGGCACTTGATCGGGGTTATTCTGACGAAGTCTGGTTTCAAGCAATCCAACTGTGTAATACTAGTACATTTTGAAATATAAGAGGGGTTAGAGAGACTGTCCCCTTTTTGACCCCCTAAAGGACTTTAGATTAAAACTGTGAACACCCCATAGGCCAATTACTGTGAACTGAATGGCATTGAATAGCACTGTGGGAGAAGCGAACTGTGGGAGACTAGGGAAAGGGTGTTAGCCACGCGACAATGACCGCTATTGACCCTACGTTGACCCCTATAGTCAAACTGTGAACACCCTATATAAACCTTTGGTCAGGAGTTCTTGTGGCCCAATTCTCTTTGCAATCTGACCAGCTCTTCCGATCTAGTAGCATTTTGAAGCAAGTTACAAAGAAAGAAAAAGAAATGAGAAAGACAATATATCATGGCGGCTGCACCGCATGATATAAAAACTGAAAAGAAGCACGGTTTAGGGAGTTTATTGATTGATTCAATGGTTCTGAGGTTTTTTTCATGGTTGTTTGGCAATCAACGGCTGTGTTGGCAATTTGTCTCATTAGCAGAAGCAATGGACTGATTGGCAGATGCTCACACTCTTTTGTTGGCAAGCGACGGTCTGTTTTTGCATTGTTTGCATTGTCATGGTCGCATGGTCAGGATGCATTGGTTTGCAATGGTCACATTGGCAAGTGGCCAGATGCATTGAGTAAGTGCATGTGCAAATGATGGTGGGTGGCAAGTGATGGTCACATTGTAATTGTTTGCTGTTGGAAGGCAATTGGTCGAGTTTGCAAGTGACTGGTTGGATTGGCAGTAGGCGGGTGTTGGCAAAGTGTCGTTCGTTTGGCATTGGCAATAACCCATTGACAAGCAATCGTAATATGGCAAGTGAGGTTGCATTGGGCCAACAAGCATTAACATTTAGCAAATAGTGACTTAGAGAGATGGTTGTTCAAGTTTTTGAAGCTTATTTCATCAGTGTTTGGCCAGCATTGGCAATTGCCTTATTGGCAGTGGGTCACATTTAGTCCATTGTCTCTACCTCCGTGGCGTGATGTCATACGGCTTGACGCAGCCTTTTATACGCACGCTTCAGAATGCTGCTTGTGCGAGGGTGTAAAACAGTTGTCGCTTTAAAAGCCCAGCATGATGGTTTACTGGTGCGACCATCAATATCATGTCGGACAATCACTGCACGGAGGTAGGGAATGGAGTATGTAAAACGTAATGAGGTTGGCAAGGACTGTTCTCCTGGCAAGCATGTCGAGTTGCTTTAAGGTCGCATTGTGTGAATGATGGTGGGTTTGGGTATTGCCAATGGGTCCATGGTTCATTGGCAAGTGACGCAGCATTTGTAACCCATTTGTCAACATCAACCTTCACTTGCCATCATGACTGTCACTTTTTAAACCAACTATTGTCAATCCACTCTACTGCTTGCTAATGTGCCTTCACTTGCCATTGTGATTGCTAAGATTGGCAAACCATTATTTGCCAGTGGCGACCGTTACCTTTGTATTTGTTGTCTTTTGCATATCAGCAAGATGGCAACGTCCCATATAAGTAATGGCATGAACTGCATTTTATGGTGTTGCCACTTTACGGGTGGCTCACACAGAGGCTACTCTCTAGCTGGATGGCACTGCTGCTTAGGTTTGCTGACCCATGTACATTTGGCTTGCCACAGAATCTGTCCTACCCTGCCCCCTAGAGTAGTTTTTTTTTTGGCAATTCTTTATTTAGGGTATGTTTTAAAGGTTAAAATCATATGCTTATACCAACCCTTGATTAATGTAAACAAAAGATGAGCTTAAATTTTGGTCAGTGGTATGATACTACTGTTTGTGATGCACTGCCATGAAACTCAGTTCTTTAGGTCTATGTGGGACCTCAAGACATAAATGTTAACAAAAGGCTAGCTTAAATTTTGCAATGGTAGATCTACTGTTTGTGATGCACTGCCATGAAACTCGGTTTCTTAGGTCTCGTGGGGGACACAGACATCGGCAAAATACGGGTCACCTTTTGATGTCAAAGTGAACCATATGGTGGCAATTTTCAAAAGATAATGATAAATCATTGAAGTTATGATATGGCCAGAGGTCTGGATTAATTTGGCCATCTTCTCCTTCTTAATAAGCGTGTCCACAATTCATTTCGTAATGGCTTGTGGTGGTGTCAGGATTTATTCAACTGTGTAAAGCTGATCCGGGGCCACGCGTGTAATTCTATTAGACGGAACGCTCCTAACATGGCCCGCGTTTTTTTTTTTGTTTTTTTTTTTTTTTTTACCGCCTGGGGCGATTGGGAACAGTCCGGGGTTTACACCCTATCTTATTCGAACACTGAATGCGGATGTACATGTAAGTTGGACTCCTGTACACGGGACCGACGGCTTAACGTCCCCTCCGAAGGACGGGATGCTTTCATGATTCATTTGCCCAATTCGAAGTGAACCATGTGTAGGACAACGGTATTCTGTCTTTAATCAATAGCTCGTATACAGATTAAATCCAGAATTGAGCACCCGAGTAAATCCCAGCAAGTGACCCCCCGGGGATCGAACCCGGGATTTTTGTTTGGTATATTTGCGCCACAGGCAAGCACCCCAACCACTAGACCACGCTCTCCCACAATTGGGCAATTTATTTTGCCATAAAATGTGTGAAATGTAAGTGGTCCACACCTTAAAACACATATAGAAGGAAGCAATGTCGCTATTTTGGAAAATTTAACTTTGACCTTGAAATTGGATCAAAGGTCATTTTCCTGTGACCTCAATGTAGACCCTAACAGCTGTTTTTGAAAGTCTCATTTAATAGACCAACAAACCAGAATAAAACAAAGGATATCTATGGCAATTTTGTTGACAACTTAAGTTGAATTATTTATAGCCGACACACTTCCATTGTGTGTAAATTGTTAAAAAATGTCAAATATGAAATTTTTCCATAACATCCTAGTTTAAACGCACGTCCCTCTATGGAGAAATGGGCATATAAGATGATGCTATAACATACCAATCATGACCTTTGTAGGTTCTATTTGGCAAGATTCCTTCAATATTTTTCTGAGTTTTTGCTTGTCCTTATATCACTATCAAACTTTGTGTCACCACTGCAATAAATTGCTCTAAAAATAGAGGCAAATTTTTGCATTGTTTCAACAGCTGTGACTTGACCTCTAAGAAGTTCATCAATCCTTCATGTTTCAGGATCTTTTTTGCAGCATATTTCCCCCTTTGAGATATGTGTATGTAAGAGTTTAAAATGGAAATTTGACTGTTGACCTTCCAGATTTTCTTACTCTAAGGCAAAATCAAATGTAGAACGGGATCACTTCAAACATTTTCATGATCCTTGTACCTGCAGTTTTGGACAAGGCCGTACCCCCCTCAAAATGATCCTTTTCTTGTCCTTGCTCCTTAAGCTTGGCCCCCCCTGCGGGTTCGGGGTAAGAATGGGCCCGATGTTTTCCCCTGCATGTCGTATGAGGCGACTAAAAGGGTCCCCCTGCGGGTTCGGGTGAAGAATTGATCCGCTGTGGTTTCCCCTGCTGTCGTAAGAGGCGACTAAATGGACATCTCGTCCAATTGAACCTGACTGCTTTCTCCAACATGATTCGTGAAATGGGAACTTGGTATATGCAGTGAAACCGTTTTTAGATCCATCTGAGATTGTGTTTTTTGAATTTATGTAATTGGAATAAATTGTTTTTTGTGTTTTTTGTTTTTTAATTTGGTTATTTTTTGCTTTTTTTAATTTTTCCTTTAATTTTCTGTGTTTAGATATCTTTAAAACCATAGAACCATGTTTTTTTAGAAATCATGGGGTTTAAGCTTGATCCCCTACAGAAATTTTTGGTATGGGATTTTGTTGTTATTTATTGTTTAAAATTCCCTGCGGTTTTCGGGTTACTGAAATTGGCCCGATGTGTGTTTTTTTCACCACTGCATGTCGTTAAAAGAAGCGACTAAGGGACAACTTTTTTGCCGTGAGTTGCGACCCGTGTCTGAGGCAGGAGAGGGCCTCCTGGCAGTTTGAGGATGAAAAGTGGCTGGGCGGTGCATGGAATCAACACACTGCCTGCTTCGGCCTCAAATTCCCCTAAGACCGAGGTTTGTTTGTAGGTTTTTTTAGTCCCTGGATGCAACCAACCGGCTGGTGGCGTCCTTGCCTCAAAAGACTCATTATTGCCTAATGATTGTTTATTGGAGACATATTGGGGACTTAATGTTCCCTTGTTACGTAATTGCCGTCCTGGGCCCTTTAGCAGGCGCTGCTTAACAGGTCAATTGAGGAGGCGCCTTTTTTTTCTTTTTTTAGTTTCCCCCTTGATATATCTCGGGGGTTTTATAAAAAAACAATCCTTTCCATTAATTGAGTGTGATTTTGCCACTTACAAGTATTGTGTCCCCTGGTGGGGCTCCCGTGGTGGGTGGGAGCTCTGGAGATGATCTCAATACTTTTCATTATGAATTCTCAACAACAACCTTGACAAAAAATCCTGTTTAAACGTAAAAGAGATTGTGATCCCGGATTCCCTGTTATTGATATTGTTGGCCACTTTTTTAGTGATTGAAGGCATTGACGATAACCACCTATCCATATCTTTCCCCTTTGCTGTAAGCAAGGGTTTTGAAGGCATTGCTGGCAATGTGAGAAAGATTAAGAAACTCAGGTCTTGGGGATATTATTTTGGTGGAGGGTTTTGACCGAAGATTCATTCCGGATAACCTCAAATGACTACCTGCTTGCCCAATTGCCGTTAAGTTACTCCTCATAGAACTCCTAACTCTAAGAAGGGTGATTAAATGTCATGATATTAAGAATTGTTCCCCTGATGATGAATGTTTGATTGGGTTGGCATCTCAATGTCCACCATATTCATAGAATATGATTACACTAGATGGTAACAAAAGATCAGTACGGGACGTTTATACTTTTAAACCTTCCAACTGCCGCAACTTTACCCAAGTCCCAGTAAAGGTGGGTTACTTCCAGGTTCAAGTAAGAATTACTCCCTAGCCCTAACAGATGTTTTTAATTCAACTTTGCCACTTTTAAGACGTATTGTAGAATGTCAGAAGTTTGTGAAAAGTGTGGGCATGAAGGGCCACAATGATCAATTGTAATGAACCTGCTAATGTTGTGAATGCAGTGGTACGCACATCGGCCAATTCTAGATCCTGGTTTCCTAAATGGGTAGAAGAAAAAAGAAATCCAAAAAATTCAAGTGGACAGGTTAACATGAACTTACAAAAGGCCAGAAGATACTCTTCTCGTTCTCATTTTTACCGGATCAAAAGCATATGCGATGTTGTGAAATTGGGTCAAAAATAATTTCTTCTAAGACATCTTTTCCCAAACATATCTTTTTTTGTTGGCCCCTAATATTTTTGCCCATCCTCCAACAAAGTATTTAGAAATTGGTAAAGGAAAGACAAGTGATAAGATATTGCAACTAAGAATGACTTTTGCCTGTAAGATCTCATAGTCTTTCCTAGAGATCCGTTAAGAAAACAATCAATTTCTTCAAAGTGATCAGAACGTTCCGCGCATCCACTAAACTCCGAAGTAGATCTGTAGAAAAGAAAGAACACAAAAATAAAAACTGGAGGAACTGATAAAGGTCAACCTAATTCTCACAAGCCAAAGAATAGGTAATCCCAATCACTTAAAACCACCTAATTCTGGAATCGCAAAGAAATAGGTAATTACGAAACATTCTCAATCATTAAGAATTTCAAAGGGTTCAAAGGATCCATTCAGCTTATAACAAGTTGATTTGATGCAATTTTGTCAGGTGATGAGGAGGGCATGGACTTTTTTGTCCCTGAAAACACCTGAACAATTAAGTGATGGTAGGAAGAGGTCCTCTAATTCTGTTAAAAAGTAATACCATTCTAACAAATGTGAATTCTGGCAATGGATTGTTTACAGTGGGCTTAGACCCAATTATGAAGAAGTTAAATGCCTTTAACTGACCATAACCCATCTATTTTTGTCTTCAAGAAACTCGTCTTAAAGACAGTGATTCTAATAAAGTGTTTGTTTTAAGGGGTACGATTATCTCTTATTAACAAACAGCTGTATCCCCAGTGAATAATAGAGCTATTGGAGGGTCGTCTATACTGATTAAGGGTGGAGGGAGTCCCTCATTTGTCATACAACTTATACCAATTTGGAAGCAGTGCTGTTAAAGTTATCCACCGCAACCATTAACTGTTTGTTTGTTTTACATTCATCCTAAATATAAATTAGGTTTAGATGAAATATGATTGATTGGTCAACTCCTATTCACTTCCTTTGGTGAGGTGACTTCAATGCCATGAGTGACACTTGGGGTTACAAGGATACCAATCGGTTGGGTGTCATGTAGAATCTTATTGGGAGAAATCAGATATGTATTTTGAAATCGAGGGTCTAGTACATTCATCCATTCTGCGACTAGTACTCCATCAGCTATTGATTATTCAATCTGTTCCCTACTATTTTATGGACCTTTTATGGGGAGTTCATGATGATCAGTGTGGTATGGTAGTGATCATTTTCAATCTTAATAGATATTAATAAGCCCATGCCTGAAGACGAGTTCCTTAAATGGCAACTTCATAAGCCCAACTGGCCAGGAGTTAAAATGATAGGGTTTAGCTTTAATTAATAGGCAAGCTTTGTTAACATTTGAAAATCTCTTTCTTCATTCACTGACATTTTGATTGATATTAGCCAATAAATCAAATTCCCAAGTCGTCTTCAAAGCTTAGAGTAAACACAAGCCATGGTTAATGCTGAATGTAAAGTCGCTATTGATTTTGGGTCGCAAGAAGGCATTGAATGTTTTAAATCGACCAACAAAGACCAACGTCAAGAACAATATCAAAGAGCCCGGCTAAGCTCGCGCATTTTAAAAAAAGTAAACGGAGAGTCTTGGAGGCAATATGTATCCAAGCTAAATTCTAGAACTCCTTTTAAAAAAGCTTGGGATATGGTTTGGAAAATGTGGGAAACAATTGAATAATACCAATTTTTCATCTAGAATAATCTAATGGTAGTAAATGTACATAAGCTTTCATGATTTTTTTTTAATTTGTTGCCAATTTATTGGCAATGAATTTGAACACGATTCTTCAAGCAATCATTATAACCTCAGTCATTTTTCAAAGATTTAAAAATACTAAAAACTGCTGAAAACAGAAATTAGATTTCATATCCAATGATGCAGAGGAGTTTAATAGTTCATTTAGCATGTTTAGGCTCATGGCTCTCTTAGTAAATGTCATGTACTGCTACTGGACCAGATGAAAATCCATTACAATTTCTTAAGCCACTCCACAAGAATCCTTCTGTATTGCTTTATATTTTTCAATAATATATGGGAGCCTGGGATGTTCCTAAATGTATGGCGTGAAGCTACAATTATTCCTGTTTCGAAGCCAGGGAAAGATGCGACCAAGGCACCAAATTATCGTCCATCTCCCTTACCATTGTTTATGAAGACCATGGAAAGGATTAATGCTCGTCTGTTTGGTTCTTGGAAATAATGGCCTGAATACTAAGTGGCAAAGTGTTTTCCGGCAGGGCCGTAGTATTACTGACCAACTTGTTTCGCTGAATCTTTTATTTCTGTTGATGGTTTTGTTTAGAGGACATCATGTTGTGTCGGTCTTCTTTGATCTAGAGCAGGCCTATGATACTACTTGGAAATATGGTATTTTGAATGATTTGCATAATTAAGGAATAAGAGGTAAATTCCCTTTTGTTTATTAAGAATTTTTTTGACAGATCGTGTTTTTAGGTTTCGGTTTGGGAACCGTCTTATCAGAAATCATAAATCAGAGATGGTGGTTCCACAGGTAAGTATTCTCTCTGTTACTCTAGTTCTTTTGAAAATTAATAGTATGGCCAAAGTGGTCAATGCAGGGATGGAGAGGTCATTGTTTGTAGATGATTTCTATTTCCTATTCTCATCAAATATGGTTTTCTATAGAAAGACAAATGCAAATTGCCTGAACAAGATTCAACAATGGGCTGATGAAAATGGTTTCCGTTTCTCTAAAACTAAAACAGTCTGTATGCATTTTTGCAACAAAATACGCCTTCACCTTGACCCCGATTTAAAATAGAATGGTTCTCCTATTCCAGTCTTTTCACAGACTAAATTCTTGGGCTTAAGAATTTGACAGTAAATTGAACTTCAAAGCTCATATTGACTATTGCGGAAGAGAAGTTCAAAGGTCTGATCTTTTTAAAATTATTTCAAGATGACTGGGGTGCAGATCGCTCATTTTTGCTTCGCCTTTATAGATTCCCTTGTGAGATCAAATGGATATGGTTGCATTTGTTTATGTTTTCTGCTCGTATGTCATATTTGAAAAAGCTAGAACCTATTCAGAATCAAGGTCTTTGACTATCCTTGGGTGCTTTTCGTACCTCTCCTATGCCAAGCTTATATTTCGAAGCTAGACCGCACATTACAAACAACATCATAATGGGAAGAATTAGCTCTTCAATATCTCTAAACTAAAAGTAATGCTGATATCCCAACCCATGAGAGCCCTTTTCCTAAATTTACCAACTTCTATACAGTACACCTAATGCTTTCCATCTTTTGGAATCCTATAAAGAAGGGATTTTCACAGGTATGTCCTAATGCGATAACATTGCTTCATTTGATTTTTCCTATTAGTCCTCCATGTCCCCCCCCCCACCAATGTGTGAACCTTGATATTGACCGAACTTTATGTCATATAAGAAGGGTCTAACAGATGATCTTGTTTACCTAAATTGTGATGATCTAGCATAAATATCATCAACATCGACTATTTATACAGATGGGTCTAAGGTTTTTGGAAAAGGCTACTGCAGCTGTTTTAATAAGTCGTCGTGACATCGTCAGATTAGGTTTACCTGATATGGCTCTATTGCATTCACAGCTGAATTGGAGGCACTTAAGTTGGCCTTAGATTAGCTGAAAATCTCAAATGAGAGTCGATTCATTATATTTACAGATTCACTATCTAGTCTTATGGCTTTGAAAAGTCAGAGATGTCGTCATCCCTATATTGCTGAGTTGTTGGAAGCATTCTTCAATTTTGTCTCAATTGAATAATCCGTTGTTTTAAATTGCTTGGATTCCGAGTCACAATGGTATTCAAGGCATGAAAAGGGTGATGTATTGGCGAAAGAAGTCCTTAATATGAATATAACAACCCTTGATATTCCTTACAGTTTTAAGGCTCAGTTTAATAGCTAATATCATAAAAGGTGGCAAATGCTGGGGATTCCATTTCCTAATAAAAAAATGCATGCTTTTCAACCAACTGTGGGAGCTGTTTTGGTAGTTCAGGTTTTGATTGGACGAAGGGACGAGATTGTATTAGCACGACGTAAATTGGTCATACTTATATGAACCCATAGTCTTTGCTTAGAGGTGGGATCCATCCCCCTCGTTGTATTCCTTGTGATTGTGCTCTTTCTGTGAAACATGTAATACTTGAGAGGGCTTGATTATGCTTATTCGTGAAAAGATTTTAGTGTCCTCATATTTGAAAACTTATTTCCACATATTAGCCTCTTCAGGTTATAAATTGCCTGAAGGAGGCCGATTGAATAAATATTTTTAACTTTTGAAAAAGATGTGATTGGTATTTATTGTGATGTTTTTAAAAGGTTTGATGTTTTTTAAACGTATTACTGATAACGTATGATCACGATTAATGACACAACTGTGTTGAGTCGTCGTTAAATTTTAATACTTACTCTAAAGAGAATAAGTACACTCTTATAATTTACACTCCTGCACCTTACTTTTTGTGCACATTATCCATGGATAGTCTCAGGCGGTGGAAGAAGGAAGGGAATGTATGCACCATTACTAGATTATTCCCCCCTTGCCCCGATAGACTTGGTCACTTTCTACCAGCACTAGTGGCTAAAGTAGCCAATATCTCCTCTCGTTCACGAGATGTCTTGAATTTAATACCTGAAACTGGGTGCGGAACTCCATCCTATAGTGTCCAGAATATCCTGAATCGAGATCCTTTGTAAAATGTCCAAGAGGAGGTGTGAGCGTGCAGAGTATGGGACCCTAACCCAGAGCCGATCAACCGATTTTGATGTTTTTTGGCATTGCACTATCGGATTGCGATGCAATGCTGTTTCTACAGATTGTTGTGGGCCATAGAGAGACAATCGCTGTCTGCTCTTTATGTCAGATCAAGATTTCCTAACAGATATCTTTCACAGGTGCTTGGGGCGTCCAAAGAGCCATGTGTTACCGCACCGCAATTGGGGCGCTCCATCGGGTCTTTAGATGGCATGCAGTTGTCCCTAATATCCCATCCTCGCAATCTGCTTAGGCATTTTTATGGTATATAACCTGGTTTGTTCATTCATAGTACTATTCATTCTGGCGTGGGACCTGCCACTCGTTCCTGCCAGTTCTTAGCATATGAAGGAATTTGAGCCACTAGAAGCTAGTTTCCTTCTTCTGTCTAAAAAGCATTTATCGGTGTTACGAAATCAAATGGCTTGTCCATTGCCCGATGCCCACATGCGTGGTCCAAGGATTGCGTTTCCCCTCCCACTGGCCGTTTTCTCGAAAAAGAACTAGACATTGTCTTTTGATTGCTAGCCAATTTCTCCCGGACCTGGCCTTAGTGGCATCATGCCTACTTTTACGCGTCTGTACTGTGTCAAGAGGGCATTTAACTTCCTGAAGGGTCCCGAACTCCAAGATGGGTGGAGGTGTCCATCTACGAGGTCTGCGGACAACTCCAAACCTGGAACCCAGAGGGACACTGGGTTGCACCAGGGGTGGCAGTATCTGAGGATGTGGATCTTAATCCCCTCATACGGATCTGCAGTGGGGAACCTGGTCCGATGTGACTGGCAAGTAGTTCCGGCAGCCCAAACTACACCCCTGGCTGACGACTGGAGCAACCTACTCTCCAAAATTGCCTGGTGCCCTGTCATGAACGAGGCCATTCTATATGCTCCGAGGTCTTACCTAATTGCCGACAAAAAAACCAGTCTCCCACTCAGAAACTTATTGGGGTTCTGGGATGGCCGAGGATTTGCTTGAACGAGAATACTACAATAAAACTGAGTGAAGGACCTTAGTTCCAAAACCTCCTCTACAAAATCCTAGAACCTGTGAAAGAGGGCGCCCCCAACCCCAATCGTTATGATAGACGAAGAAATAGTCCCACACCTCCGCTGAGAACTCCAGCTACACCTTGACATACCTGTTTGAAGGGAGCAAATCGACAGACTTAAGGTGCAGGCTAGGGACACAGACCTGTTAAGCTACCCTACCTAATTGCGAAAAACAGAGCCTCTTCGATAGGATTCATGACTGGGGACTTTGGAGATATGCATTTTTCAATGAAGAAGCCATAGTGTAGTGGATACACGTGATGTTGGGACCTGTTTTTGATCTGTGTACCAATTATCCATTGAGGAATTACTCGAATTATGCAATCACTATGTTCTCTTTTTTCGCAGTTATATCCAAGATTATTGGTGGTAAATATCTAAAAACTTTTGGCAGCCATATTGGCCGCCATCCTTGGTGTTTGTAATATGCTAGCAGCATCGAAATGCACGTAATGTTAAAATCTATATTACACTGTTTGGAACTTGTATCACATTTTAAAACTCTTTATGCCTATCTAGCATTCTATCATGTTCAGCGGTCCATTTTGGTGCCATTTTGAACAAAATCAAGTTCCCTACCCTGTACCCCAGATATTTGTACACATATTCAATGAGGGCTATCACCTGGAAGTACTAGGAATGCATCACTAATTCCTATGATAGTACTCTCATTTTTGCAAAGTTATATCTATTATTGCGTTTAAATATCTAAGGATTTGGCAGCCATATTGGCCGCCATCTTGGCTTTGAAAATGCTAGCAGCATGGAACTGGCCAGGTATGTGCTCGCAACACCCAAAAATATATCATCACAGTTTGTTTGGAACTTTATCTCTTTATTTACACACTGATTTAGGCCTGTTCTATGAATTTTAATACCATGATTATTTAGGCGCCATTTTGGACGCCATTTTAGAAAAAATCCACAGTTTCCCCAAGCCATGGAAAGGGGTACACCACATAATTACCCCTTTGCCACTTCCGGCAAAATTATCACAGCAAACTAAGTCCGTACTTTACGAGAAAAATATCTGAAGTTATATGATCTATTTGAGCACATTTTTTGCATAAATTTGGGTCTCTACCAACTTTTGGAAAGTGTGCATGATTTCCTGAAAGAAAATGGGTTGATATTAAGCTTATTTTGCTTTTACGGGCGGATTAACACACACGTGCTTTTCCCGGTTGCGGGCGAAAATTTGAGTAGGCTGAAATTATACTCTCTCAAAAGAACATCGCTAAATAGATCACAAATTTAATACGGAAGTTGTGATCAATTTTAGGATTGTGTCATACACAAGAAAGTCTTCGAACAAACTGTGCAACTCGCATTTTCTGAAACGCAAGATACC
>JAMKCH010025075.1:0-45255 GCA_023653785.1 Ophioderma brevispina | reverse complement strand
GCACGATGAATCTTAATATGTCAGGACATTGATTCAGAATTCGTTACCGTAACCCGCGTGATCAGTTGTGAACCCGACTTCCGATTGTGCATCTTATTAAAAATACCAAGCTCTAGAGCTTTTATTAAAAATAACACACTATGAGCTCTATGGTCATCCTCATCTACCAAGGACACGGTTCAAGTTAACGTTGAGTTGTAACACAATTAAGAATTGACCTGCGTGTATGTTCTGGGTCTCATATATCATACCCAAATCCAGTGCGGGTGTATTTCTAAATACCTGGAGAATGGAAGTTCCTGACGTGTCCTGAATTAATGAGGGACTTTTGGATCATATGACACACCCCCGTATCCTTCTCGAACTCGATTCGTAGAGATAACGCAACGCGCGCGAAACAATAGATACCAACAAAAAGCGCTAGCACGAGAAGTGTATATAACATACATAAGCACCACAAATATGCATCAAGTGTATGGCACTATTCCATCTGACATAGCGCAAGTTACACAGCCACATATTATCATGGAAAAGGGTGAGTCTTACGATTCAAACGAAATTGAGACAATTGCTAGTTTCTCTTATAGTACGAGGGAGATTGTTCCAAAACTGTTACCCGCGACGGCTGAAAGACTTGTGCCCTACAACTATGTTTGTTCTAGTTTACATAAGGCGGGTAATGTCTTTGAGCAGAACGCAGAGTTCCTTGAGGAGCATATATGGCGACAGCAGATTATTGTGCTGCATTTAAAGACAAAGACAGAGTTTTAAAATTGAATCCTTTCCCTGTAATGGCAGCCAGGGAGGGCGCCAGAAATCCCAATTCAACGAGGCGTCGCCCCATTTGGTGGGGGGCTGCGTGACTCATTGTAGATATACTTAGTCACATGGCACAAAACACGTGACATTTACAGTACGGTTGGTATTTTGCACTGTATGTTGGAAACGCATAACAATGTAATGTAATGGTTACATGTTCCTGATTTAAAGTCTCCTTTATAAATATATTTTTTTAATTTCACTTTTCATGTAAACATGTCAATACTTTACTTACAAAATATCTAACTATTGAAAAGAAATTCCACCTGACTTTCCCTATTGGCCAATGAAAGAGGACAAAGAGTTCCTGCTATTATGTAACTAGCGTGTAGGCCTTCGTTCGCGTGGTGGGCTCCGCAAGTTGAGTAACCGGGATCGAGCCTGAAACCCGGACTGTGCCCTGAACAAAGCGACCACTGATGAAGAGGTGACACACAGTTAGCTCAGTGACACAACATCGTAACGACAATTTCATTTTGGCATATTGGTCGCGATATTCTAGCTAGATTCCCCTCTGTATGTGGTCCATGTTTTGGCTATTGTGTATTGCCTGCCCATGATGGAACGACATGTTGGTCCTTCTTGAGAAACTGTTTCAAAACCTTATGAAGGTTTCGGGTGGCAAGTGATCACCATATGATATATTCGTTCTTTCTAAAGCACAACTTTTCTCTAGTTGTTTCCCAAACTATATAGTGGGTTGAAACCCTGAAAGCAAGTATGAGAAGGTTCACTTTGCAATTTCTGTTACATTTGAGCCTTTTAATTAAGGTCCAAAATACTCATTAACCCAGATGTGTAAAATGCTTCATGATGGGTACAATTAATTTGCATGTTTGTCATGGCTGGGTAATATCTCAGCAATAAATAACCCAAATGGCCCAAGAATACTTATGATCTCTTATCACTGATTACCCAAAATTTTTATGATACTCTCAAAAGATCATTGTAAGCAACATTAGTGAATACCCACTACTTATGTCAGAACAGCATTTTAGACAATAAAGGTATTTTTTTAAGTCTGTCGTGTATCTGTTGGGTAATATAAACACAACTATAGCTTATTTTAATAGGACAAAGCACAGCGAGTTGTTCCAACTCAAAAAATAATTCTATCAATCGCCCGTGTTTATATTACCCAACATTCATGACGAGTCTTAAAACAATACCTTTATTCATCAATTCTTAAGCATATATTTATATATAGCAATAACCTATTTTATCATCATTATAGGGTCTTAAAAGTCGGCAAAGATAATGCCAATGCCCACTAAAAGAATCCAAGAACCAAGTGAACGCCAAGCACTATGCAAGTAACCGAGACTGCGAGTATGCATCAAATGCAGTAACTCGCGCGTATGAAGTAAAACGCACTAACTCCTCCGACCCATGAAGAAAAATGCAGTAAAAATACTCAACTTACGCGACGCACAAGCCGTGTTCTATAGCCCCATATAAACACAGGCAGTAACCAATGAATTGGCAAGAAGCTTCACAAGTGTTTAAGATCATTTTTCTACTATACATAGTATGTATATTGTCAACTGCATTGAGATGCTTTGAAGTAATATATTTGTGCAAAAAGTAATACGTTGTAAGGCCAATAAAAAACAAGTTGTCTCAGAAGAATGTAAATAAAAGCAATGCTTAATGCGTTTTTGTTTTTTAAATGCTAATGCAAATGTTGTTGTTGTTGTGGCCCTGAGGGAGTGGATTTACTTTACCTGTAGTTTTCACTTTCCCACAACGTTCATAAATACTTCCTGGTCTATAAAATTTATTCTTGTTAAGCATGTATACTTTAAATCTATGACACTACAACCATTTTAAAAAATTGGTTATTCCACATCATTGGAGATTTCCGCGTTTGTAATTGGTCGAGAGCCGGTCCTAAACATTTAATGTTTAATGCCCTGCAGCAATCGATTTCTGATCACTTTAGGGGTAGGCATGTAGAAAGAGTTAGACTTGTTTAAAATGATCATGGTTGCTACGGCTATTATTGCCTCAAATAAATATTGAAGCCCAATATACTTGACTGTTAATAAAATAATGATTTTCTTCGGAATATGTGTGAATAAACACAAAACAAGGAATGCGTTAAAGTATTTTTGCATGTTAGTGCACATTCGAAGCACCACCTCCTTTTGTAAAGGAACATCCCATTTGATACATCGATCAGCTGTTTATCTCAAGTGTGAAGAAGAAAACATGGACATGAAAAGAGTGACTATTGCAGCTGATTTTTCAAGGATTTAAGGGTACAAAAATGCACATAATGAGTTTGAACGGGGTTCATGCATGGATTTTCATGAGTAATGCCTTGGTTTGGCCCTCGGGCAGCCGGCCTGCCCTGGGGCCAAACCAAGCGTTTACTCATGAAATCCATGATGAACCCTAATTCAGATGGGTTTGGTGGACACCAGACTGACCTCTATTTTTCCTCTTCAGAAGACGACTCCTCAGATGACTCTTGCTTCCTAGGGGTATATTCAATTACTCTCTTGGTTTTTTCAAATGCAACTACATGAAAGGAAATGAAGATAAAATAAATAAAGAGATGCCCTTCAGTAAACCACCAATTTTTATCTTTGAGGAAATTGATTGCTGAATAACCGTCAAAACTACTCCAAACTGAAAAGTTTATTATGCGTGAATGTAATTCTAATCAGCAATTTCCAAAATAAGTATTTATTCAAATGCCAACTTTTGCAAAAACATCCAGAGTAACCACTTCATGAAGTGCAGGGCAAAACAATTTGAAAGTGTTAACATTCAGGACTTGCAAGAAACACTGTGGCATCCTGTGAGCATTAACAACAATGTTTTATTTACCAGTACAAAACTTGTTAATTTTGGTCTCCACTTTGGTTCTGCGTGAAGACATTGTTTACACTTAATTGATATAAGCAAGTTCATTCCATACTTCAATCATCAGAGAATCGACTACTAGACAAACTTTCCTATGTCCTTCAAGAAGGTGCTACCAATAAGGATGTACACATTTTCTTTTCTGCCACGTACTACTGCTCAATAGAATGCTCTGCCACCATCCACTAGACAATTTGTCCCCTCCATCGAATCTTCAGAAGCCCAGCTCCAAATTATAATCTTCCGGAATTGACTCGGGAGGTTCTTTATTAATTTCTGCTGCCTTTCCACCCACTTGCGTCCGTTGTGGTATATCCAACTTATTGGAGGTTTCAACAGCATTCGACAAGCAGATATCGAGGGAGAAAGAACAGGCTACTAAATATTAATAACAACCATTCACCGTGCAACACCATACATAAAACAAAGGCATATGATATGGCAAGAATTAACCCACACTCTGAGATCAGGATTGGGTAACCCTACCGCCACGTCACCAGATAATCATTGAAACTGATTTACCTTTCCCTAGAAGGGCCACTGCATGCAAGTCCTGGAAAGTAGAAAAATAAAAAGGCTCCCAGTTGGATTTGAACTGGTGACCTTCTGCTAGGAATGGATGAACACTTGGAACCTTAGATTTATAGGTAACTTTGGTTCTGTTTTCTTCTTCAACTCAGCTCCTGTGTCTGGTGGTAGGGATATCTTTCTAATTCTAAAAGGTTGCTTGTTCAAATCTGGCCAGTAGCACATGTGTTTTTTCTGTTTTCAGGACTTGTGTGCACTGACCGCCCTCTAGGGAAAGATAAAACTAATTCATGAAATGATTGTTAAGCCTAGAAGAGGTAAATGTTTTTGAACCACGGCACTCAAACTGTGCTAACCAGTAAATAATGCCCTGAGTATTTTTAATCACTATTCCTTTCGCATTTTTTAATATTCATCCTCCAAAGTAATGTGTTTCATTGTGAAGAAAAAGCCTTGTTCAAAACGTTCTACCACATGGCCTGCTATAACATCTTAGAACTTTCGGATCCACAACCTTGCCCCCGATTACCTACAAAAAAGTTGAGAATTTATATCATCTGAACCCATGTGCCTTGTAATCCACATGTACCTAATCTTACGTTCACATTGGTCTTATCTCTGTAAGAAATTCCTGCATTTTTGTAAGTTTTCTTCTGGTCCATAAATGGACAGACATTACAAGCACAAGTGGCCTATGGTGAACCTTGGAAAGAAGTAATGCTCATACACAAAACCGCAGATCTGATCAACTCAAACTTCGTGAATAATCTTTTCTCAATGATTAGGGAACAATGAATAAAATAGACGGTGCTGGAATCACGAAATACACCTTTAACATGATATACAATGTACTCACTTTGTCCTGGTATATTTTTCTTCTCGTTTGTTTAGTGTGCCCCCTCTTTCAAGCTTTCACACTGCCCTAATTCCTTTCTCGTATCAGTGCCCTAAAAATAAGAAAAGATCAAAGTTTATTTGTTTATGACTAGCTAAAATCTTCTATTGCAGGTGTAATAAAAATCTATTTGGATTCTAAACTCTTAACTCTTCCAATTTGATAAAAATGCACAGGAACCGTCAGTGTTTTTTTGTCTCTTCAGCGCATACGTATGTCAATGATATCATTGAATATTGATTAATTAGAATTAAAAATGAAAACTAACTGGAATCAAAAACAGTTTTGAGAGCAATGTTGAGATCTATATATGTAGACTAAATGTAGCAAAAGATGTCATTTGAAATCAGGAACTTTTTGCAATGCATTATGGACTTTATGGGTGTGGCATTTTCCGTCACTAGCACACATTGAAGTGTGGTAATTCAGCAAAGTCTTCTCTTATATCAGGATTAGTAATTTCTACCACATCACATAACCATAAATAAAAAACAAACAAAAATACCAACATGGTATAATTTACAATAAGTACACATATCCTTCCGAAAAGTATAATAATTGCCCAATTGATATTAATAACTGAAGTGTCCATAAAAAATAATTGCACCACTTCTGATTTCTATTCTTTCTACTTCCACCCAGGTGATGATCTCCACATATGTACCTACATGTGGTAGCAATGACATTTTTCTACTCTTTTCCATCCACCTACCCCTGGTGCCCAAACCTGGTCCGGGCTGACGTTACTAATTCTTTAAATAATTAATTTCCAAAAATAATCCATTTTCTTTCTAAAAGGCTTATCAAAATAGTGTTTTCACGATGAGGGGCCTCCACAGAAAAAGTCAAGTGATTAGGAGCACGGAAAGTCCTGCCTCATATCATATAGTCTTTTTTATCACAGAGTGCTACCTTATTTCTTGTGATAGGAATTTTTTTATCTCAGTGCTACTCGTAGTTTTCTTGTATGTGATATGGCCAAACAAAACATTGTTTAATTGTCCATAGATGCCTGTGACAGAAAGGTCGTCGTTCGGATTTTTTTTTTTTGCCACGAGGATGAATAAAGCCAGATATTGCATCACATTCATCTGAGGTATAATAATATAATAATTCATACAACACCATTCAATTTACCAGGCTTTAACATGTTTTAATAACACTCAAACATGCGGAATCACAATTTGATGATACTAAGGTTTGCTGAACACATATACTGTTTCCCCAATTCATACCATTTGCTTTATTAATCTGTTTTAACTATTAACACTCAAGGGCACCGCATGTAACACGCCTATTTTTTTTCTGTTTAATGCACATCCATTTTCATGACTTCATGACTTCATTTTTAGCCTCAAGACTGTTCACAATTTAACACCTGGCCTGAGATGTGCAAAGAGTGGCGCCTTCCCTTTTCCCGGCAGACTCAATCCAAAAACACACATGGTGAATACCGAATGTAGTAAGTACGGGCTCTATAGTCGCAGTTGCATCAACGTCACGCCATGCCCCCCCTCTTTTGAAGAAACCTGAACTCTTGAGAATCACTTTTCATCGCATATATCGTGAAACAGTCCCTCCAATGTTTTGTTTACGTTGTAAGACCCGATTACATCTACTACCGTCTTTGGGCCTCTCTTTACTTGCATAGCAAGCGCATACTCTGCTATATGTGCCGCCATTGTATCTTCAGTCTACACAGACCGTCGTACAGCACGGCTGGTGGGACACACCACTAAAAGCCTTCCATATCAGATACGATGCCTGTATACATGTAGCGAGAATTGTGCTTGAAGGAAAATACTGGCAGACATCAACACTTGATGTCAGACTTTTATAAAGGTATTATATTCATTTCAGCAGATTTTGGCGCTTTTCTGCGCCACTTTTTCTGGTTGAATTTCATTTTTTTGCATTTTTCTCTTTTTTCACCTTAAAAATAAAAAAAAAATTAAAAAAAGTAAAACGGTCGGGACGACGGTATACAGTCGGGCAGACGAGGACAATCAAATTTTTTGGGGGGGCCTTAGGAGCATTAAAGTCCTGTCTCACATAGAAATGTGTTTTTATATCAGTGCTACTCTCTTGTATGTGATTAGGAGCATTGAAGTCCTGCCTCATGTAGGAATGTGTTTTTATACCAGTGTTACTCTTAGTTTTCTTACAATGAGCAATCAGATATGTACTCAATACCAACTAGAGCACCCAATAAATTATTTCCTTATAGTAATTATATCATGTTATATAACAATTTTGACAAAGTGTCTAAAAACCCACAACCACAGACAAAATGGTCCTCTTTTCATTAGAAGCTTTGTTTGCATTAAAACCATTCACCATAGACCACACAACAGCTTATGATGATATGGAGCTGTGATGGAGCCTTCATTTCACATAATGAAAATGCAAACCTCATGGTTGTTCCAATTTATGTCTGCCTGATATGAGAACTGGCACTTCCACATACTCCCCATCAAGTACCATGAGGGAACAAACTTGGGGTTTTGATGGACAGTGGCAGGCTGGGTAGTCAAACCGGCCGTGGAAAAATTGACTTGACCGGCCCATGAGCATATGAAAGTCTTAGGACCTATGTAATATTATAAAACGAAACGAGCAAAAAAAAACAACAACAAACAAACAACTACAACAAACGTTGAACATTCCCAAACTTAAAGGTAGATGCCCCAGGGAGGGCATTGCCATCTTGGAAGTAACGTGTATGTATAAGGTTGTTAATACCCCCATTTTCAGTATGGTGTCACCCAAAGACCCCGTATTTTTTTAAAATTTACCATTATTACCAAAAGGCGCTAAAATCTTCTCCCAAAGAACTCTTTTTTAAAGATATTTCTTTAAAAAAAAAACTCACCTATGACCCCATTTTGGGGGAAAATTTTGCAAAATCACCTGAAAAACTCTATTTTTGAGCAATTTTGCTGTCTTTCACCCAAAGATGCCTACCTTTTGCACATCCTCTGTCACCGAATGCCCCTGGGTTGGAAGCGCCAGCCTTGGCCTTCTTACATCTGTATCCTCCCGGTTTTAACTCTCGTCTACCTGAGCCATTTTTGTAACAAAAATCCGGGGGGGGGGGTGATTTCCACCCCCCTAAACATCTGATTCCTATAAATTTGTTACCACAGGATAACTTAGAGTTTCTTCTTTGCCTATCAGAATAAGTACCAACATTCCCATTATGACGTCACTATGCGTCAAAAGTTCAGGAAAGTATGAAATACTGGATATGGTGGTGGAAAATTGATATCCCTCAATTTTTCTGACTCAAAAAATTATTATAGCACTAAAACACTCGAGTATATAAAACTAGCCATTTTCCCATCAAGTAGAGCCAAAAAACGCATGAAATTGGATATTACTAACTTTTATGGAGAAAAAGGAATTTTCCCCAATTCTACACTGTGTGTCTATGGAAATTGACAATTTTGCTGGAATGCAGAATTCTGACGTAATGCTAGGCCTGTTGGTACTCATTTTGGTATCACTGGAAAGAGGAGGACCACAGCTATTCATTGGTATCAAAATCAATATCCCTATGATATTCCTATGTCGGATCGTACGAAGCGTGTTGGCACTTCTCTCTCGAAAGAGGGTGGTTGGCACTCCCTATCCATGACTTGGGATTACCTTACCTTTCCTATATCCTGATGGCTGTTTCTTTTTGCATGAGAAGGGGCGTAAAATGTCAAGTGACAATTATGTTAAATAATTTGGTACCAAAAAAGGGGATTTTAGTCTGAGTCCCTACCCTTATAATATGGGTACAGTACATAGTTTTCCCCAAGGAATCAAACTTTCCACTAATGAAAGTATTGATATAGGGGATTCTAAACATTTTTAAATGCAAACTTGCTAGGTAGAGAAGATACAGCTGCAACTCTCTACCTCTATGGGCTGCTACCAACCCAATGCTTGTAATTTTCTTAGATATCGATGAAAGTCCAGCAAACATGCAAACGCTTGATCCTCCTTTTTGTACCATATTGGGGGTTTCAGCTGCGGCCCAACACTTAATTTACTTTTTCAATGGCCCTCTTGAAAAAGGTAGTTGAAATCGCTTCATATGCTTATAAATATTTTTACCATATAAAATCTTTGACCCTTTTTTTTCAATACATTTTTTCTTTCTTTCTGTTTTTCTTTCCTTACTTCAATTCCAAGCAGCCCATGTGGAAAATTCCACAGCAGGTCTATGGTCAGTCCGCCTATGTTGATGGAAGAAGCAATAATGCATATTGCAAAGCCCTATTCAACACTGTGCCATTTTGAAATAGGGACAGCACGGTGGGGGAGCTTCCCCCTGAGAGTTTAAAAAATTCACAAAAACAGGGATTTTAAGCAATAAATTGCATAAACGTTAGGGTTTTTACCTATAATTGTGTAATGTTTTGCCCCTCCTATGATTTTACCCTGGCATCACCCCTGGAGAGCATTACTGGGCATAGTATTAGACTTCTTAGGTTGTGGAATGGAGTCATTTGGACAGCAATACTGGACATGGTTTATTCTTGAGGCAGACTTTACTTTTTAAGTACTCAAACTCACACCCATACTCCTACTTGAGTACAAATGCCCATACTCATACTTGTACTCACACTCATCGATATTCATACCCACACAGGGCTCTATTCATACTCATATTTATATCTTGGTTTGCTCAAGGTCCCGTACTTGTACCCATACTTCCCAGCTCTGTACTCGTACTCATGAGCTCAATGTTGTTGTTTTTTTAGCTAGATGATTGATCAATGGATCATTTTTTTTTCCTTCCTGCCATCGAGCCATTTTATCTTCATTGCCAACCAGTGCAAGCAAAATGCAGGTTGACCCTGGTTGGAGTAGCAATGAAATTCAGTCAAGTCGTCCATAAACATCACAAATATGCCAAACTATGTTTTCTGATTCCTTAAGATGAGACGAATGGTTTTAGATACTTTTCAACTAAATCCAACCACTTTATATGTCAGATCTCTTTAGATCCAAGATGGCCACCAAAAGTATCCCTTGGAACAATATTTGTTTTTGGTAACATCAAAATTCTTTAAGATGATGTCGTAGAGATGCTAAAAATCATGTTAGAATTTAGTTTTAAGGGGAGTGCATGGGAACCCATGAAATCTGCTAGACTATAGTGGTAAACACAATCTATGCAATGTAAACAGCTACTCCAGCTTCAAATTGTACTTTTCCATTTTATTGTTAATTTTGTTTTTAAAAAGAGTTGATTAATTTGTTAACTCAAATTTGGTCATTTTGGTGCTCACTATTCATCAAAAATGCACTGAAGCAAATATTTAATTTGCAAGCGGGTTTCCATGCCTCTCCCATCTTGTAATCAAAAGCCATTGATGGCATACCAATGTGAGGTGGGGATAATTCCATATGTAAGATTTCTAACAAAATATAATATAGGGGCCCTTGAAAAAAGGGGGATTTATTTCTTGTAAAGCATGAGGTATTATACTACTTGAGATGTTTATTCTTTGGGAACCTGTATCATTGTGGACAGCAATACCACACATAGTATTGTGTGTTAGCTGACTGCTATTGATATTCACTGTTTCTCACCTTGCCAGTGTCTTTGCTGATACATTGACACCCTTTGACAACAATCTCTCATGAAGATCTTGCATTTGTTTGTCTTGCTCACTCATGAGGATCTATCAAAAGTAACAATACACACATAAAAGAATGAAAATTAAAGATTTTTTGAAATATATCTTTCCCTATTCAAACCCTACAAATTCAAGCCCTACATATTCATCTAGGGGTCACAGAGGTCAAAAGTGTGATTTTCTTTAAACTGTATCTCTTCCTACAGTTTGCATTGGATGGAAATGTGACTCAGGTATGTGAAGCAGCTTGAGACTCTTCACAAAAGTTATGGGTTGAGAGGTCAATCTGGGGTCATGAAAGGGGGAACTTCCGGTCTTAATGTGAAAAATCTTCAAAAAATCTTCAAAAATAGCTATCTGCTATATGCAACGTTGCATGGTCATGTGACTCATACATACGAAGCAGCTTAAGACCCTTCACAAATGTTGTGCTCGGCATGGGGGTCAAAGGTCATTAAGGGGGAACTTCCGGTCAAAACCCAAAAATATTCAAAATTTTTTATCTCAAAATGTAAACATAGTAGAGTGACATAACCTTCAGATATGCATTAGTGTTACCTGATGTATGCAAGGTATTTTTATTTTGGGGGTCAAAGGTCATTTACATGTCATTTCCAGTTTGAAGCTAATAACAAGAATTTTTATCTCCAGAACTAAGCATAGTAGATTTTTTTAGTTTACACTGTAACAATGCATTTTCCTGGTGTACTTGAGGGTTTTTTTTTATATCGGGATCAATCAGGGTCAATTTGGCAAAAAAAAATGCTAAAAATAAGACTAAATTGCCAATAAAGGGGCATTATTTAAACTATAAAATTTTACTTGTGCCACAAATCAATTGCAATGATCACCAGAATTGGTCAGAATAACCACTAACCCAAGGCCCATATATGGTGTATACAGGTTAAGGTCAAAGGTCACATAGACTGATTAAAGGGGCATTCTTTGAAAATCTGAAAAATCCCTTAAGACACATATCAACTGCTATAATTACCAGACTTGGTCAGAAGAGCTGACCCAACCTATATGGTGTGGAAACAGATTGGGGTCAAAGGTCACAGGAGCGGCAAGTGATCACCATATGATATATTCGTGCTTTCTAAAGCACAACTTTTCTCTAGTCTGGTTTCCAAACTATAGATTTGAGGTTGAACCCTGAAAGCAAGTATTGAGAAGGTTTCTTTGCAATTTCTGTTACATTTGAGCCTTTTAATTAAGGTCCAAAATAACTAACATTAACCCAGAATGTGTAAAATGCTTCATGATGGGTACAAATTAATTTTGCAGTGTTTGTCATGGCCTGGAGTAATATCTCAGCAATAACCCCAAATGGCCCAAGAAGACTTATGATCTCTTATCACTGATTACCCAATATGATACTCCTAAAAGATCATTGTAAGCAACATTAGTGAATACCCAACTACTTATGTGCATGAACCAGCATTTTAGACAATAAAGGTATTTTTTTAGTCTGTGTCGTGTATCTGTTGTGTAATATAAACACAGACTATAGCATTATTTTAAGTAGGACAAGCCACAGGCCGAGTTGTTCTACGCAAAAAATAATGCTATCGCCCGTGTTTATATTACACAACAGATACATGACAGAGGCTTAAAACAATACCTTTATTCTCATTCTTAAACATATTTATAATATGAGGCAATAACCTATTTTATCATCATTATAGGGTCTTAAAAGTCGGCAAAAGATAATGCCAATGCCCACTAAAAGAATCAAAGAATCCATGAACGCCAAAGCACATATGCAAAGTAAACAGACTTGCGAGTATGAAGTAAAATGCAGTAACTCGCGCGTATGAAGTAAAATGCACTAACTCGCACACATGAAGAAAAATGCAGTAAAAATAACTCAACTTACGCGGTACGCACAAGCCGTGTATCTATTGTCCCACATAAACACAGGCAGTAACCAATGAAATTGCAAGAAGCTTCACAAGTGTTTAAGAATCATTTTTCTACTATGATATAGTATGTATATTGTAACTGCATTTGATATGTTTTGAAGTAAATATATTTTTGCAAAAATTTAATAAGTTGTAAGGCCAGATAAAAAACAAGTTTGTCTCAGAAGAAATGTAAATAAAAGCAATGCTTAATGCGTTTTTGTTTTTTAAATGCTAATGCAAAATGTTGTTGTTGTTGTTGTGTCTGAGGAGAGTGGTTTTACTTTACATGTAGTTTTCCCCCTTTCCCAACAAAGTTCATAAATACTTCCTGGCTATAAAATTTAGTCTTGTTAATCATGGTATAGCTTTAAATACTATGACACTAAAGAACCATTTTAAAAATTGGTAATTCACACATCATTAGGAGATTTCCGTGTTTGTGATTGGTCGAGAGCCGGTCATAAACAACGTTTAATGCCCTGCAGTAATCGATTTCTGATCACTTTTGGGGTAGGCATGTAGAAAAAGGTAGACGTGTGTAAAATGAGCATGGTTGCTACGGCTATTATTGCCTCAAAATAAATATTGAAGCCCAATATACTTGACTGTTAATAAAAATAATGTATTTTTCGGAATATGTGTTGAATAAAACACAAAACATGCTTTCAAATATTTTGCATGTTAGTGCACATTCGAAGCACACCCCTATTCTGTAATGGAACATCCTATTTGATACATCGATCATGCTGTTTATCTCAAGTGTGAAGAAGACGAAAACATGACATGAAAAGAGTGACTTTGCAGCTGATTTTCAAGGATTTAAGGTACAAAAATGCAAAATAATGATGTGTGAACGGGGTTCATTCATGGATTTTCATGAGTAAATGCTTGTTTTGGCCCTCGGGCAGGCCGGCCTGCCCTGGGGCCAAAACAAGCGTTTACTCATGAAAATCCATGAATGAACCCCTAATTCAGATGGGTTTGGTGGACACCAGACTGACCTCTATTTCCTCTTCAGAAGACGACTCCTCAGATGACTCTTGCTTCCTAGGGGTATATTCAATTACTCTCTTGGTTTGTTCAAATGCAACTGAAAGGAAGGAAATGAAGATAAAAGAGAATAAAGAAATGCTGCAGTAAACCACCAATTTTTATCTTTGAGGAAATTGATGCTGAATAACATTCAAACTACTCAAACTTAAAAGTTTATTGATGAGTGAAATGTATTCTAATCAAGCATTCTCAAAATATATTTAATCAAATGCCAACTTTTGCAAAAACATCCAGAAGTACCACTTCATAAAGTGCAGGGCAAAACATTTGAAAGTGTTACATACAGGACTTGCAGAAACATGTGCATCCTGTGAGCATTACAATGTTATTTACCATACAAAACTATGTTAATTTTGGTCTCCACTTTGGTGCTTGACGTAAGAAGACAAGTGTTTACACTTAATTGATATAAGCAAGTTCATTCCAGACTCAAATCATCAGAGAATCACTACTAGACAAACATTCCGATGTCCTTCAAGAAAGTTGCTACCAATAAGGATTGTTACACATTTTCTTTTCTGCCACGTACTACTGCTCAATGGAATGCTCTGCCACCATCCATTAGACAATTGCCCTCCATCGAAATCTTCAGAAGCCAGCTCCTAAATTATAATCTTCAGGAATTGACTCGGGAGGTTCTTTATTAATTTCTGCTGCCTGTTCCACGTTGCATCCTGTGCGGGATATCCAACTTATTGGAGGTTGCACAGTATTCGACAGATGCAGATATCAGGAGAAAGAACAGGCTACTAAATATAAATAACATGAAACCAGCACCAGTGCACACCATACAGAAAAACAAAGGCATATGATATGGCAAGAATTGAACCCACAATCTGATGATCAGATGGGTACCCTAACTGCCACGTCACCAGATAATCATTGAAACTGATTTACCTTTCCCTAGAAGGGCCACTGCATGCAAGTCCTGGAAAGGAGAAAAAATAAAAAAGGCTCCCAGTTGGATTTGAACTGGTGACCTTCTGCTAGGAATGGATGAACACTTGGAACCTTAGATTTATAGAGTAAACTTTGGTTCTGTTTCTCACTCAGCTCCTGTGGTCTTGTGGTTAGGGATATCTTTCTAGTATGCAAAAGGTTGCTGGTTCAAATCTGGCCAGGAGCACATGGGTTGTTTCTGTTTTCAGGACTTGTGTGCACTGACCTCCCTCTAGGGAAAGATAAAAACTAATTTAATGAAAATGATTGTTAAGCTTAGAAGAGGTAAATGTTTTTGAACCATGGCAGCTCAGTAAACTGTGTAACCAGTAAATAAATGCCTGATGTATTTTTATCACTATTCTTTCAGCATTTTTTAATATTCATGCCAAAAGTAATGTGTCATTAGTGAAGAAAAAGCCTGTTCTAAACAGTGCTACCACATGGCCTGCTATACATCTTAAAGAAGCATTTCGTGATCCACAACCTTGTCCCCCGACTTACCTAAAAAAAGTTGAGAATTTTATATCATCTGAACCATTTGCCTTAGTAATCCACATGTACCTAATCTTACGTGCAAATTTGGTCGTATCTGTAAGAAATTCACAATTTTGTATTTTCTGTCCATAAACGGACAAATTACAACACAGTGGCCTATGGGACCATGGGAAACAAGTATTTGCTCATAACACAAAACCGCAAGATCGGGATCAACTCAAACTTCGTGAATAAGCTTTTCTCAATGATATAGTGAACAGTGAATATAAACAGAAGGTGCTGGAATCACGAAATACACCTTTAACATGATATACAATGTACTCACTTTGTCCTGTATATTTCTTCTCTTTGTTTAGTGTGCCCTCTTTCAGAGCTTTCACAGCTGCCCTATTCCTTTCTCGATCAGCTGCACTAAAAGAATAAAGAAAAGATCAACAGTTATTTGTGTTATGACTACTCTAAAATCTTCTATTGCAGGTGTAATAAAAATTTATTTGATTCTAAACTCTTCCAACTTGATAAAAATGCACAGGAACCGTCAAGCGTTTTTTGTCTCTTCAGCGCATACGTATGTCAATGATATCATTGAATATTGATTAATTAGAATTAAAAATGAAAACTGGAATCAAAACAGTTTTGAGAGCAATTTTGAGAGGTATATATGTGACTAAACTTGAGCAAAAGATGTCATTTGAATCAGGACTTTTTTGCAATGCATTATGGACTTTATGGTGTGGCATTTTCGTCACTAGCACACATTGAATTGTGGTAATTCAGCAAAGTCTTCTCTTATACAGGATTGTAATTTGTACATCAAATACAATAAATAAAAACAAACAAAAATACCAACAATGGTAGTAATTTACATAAGTACACATATCCTATCCTAAAAAGTATAATATTGCACAATGAGATTACCAGAATCTAAAGATAATGCCTGGACCAGCTTATTTAATTATAAGTAAAATCATTTGCTTCAGATTCTCTGAGTTTTTGTAGAAATATTAAGGTTGAATCGGTGAACACTAAACCCAAGCATGGGAAAAATATGAAGAGACACCACCACATGCAGCAGAGTTGTTCATTTCTGATGACACATTGTGTGACATGATTGGAAAGACATGACAGTTTTTTCCATGCAACAAAATAGTGTAACACTTAGGGATTCAAACATGTTACAGAGTGGTTCGTCACAAATCAACAACTCTGCATCCGATGCGTCCCTGTATTTTTATCCCCCGAGGGCGGCTTTATGTTCCCAGTTCACGGAAATCTTTCCTCGTGAAAATATTTTAGCAAACTCTAAAGCAAAGCGATAGTTTTGGCAAGTTTGTTGCTTTGCAGTTTGCACCTGGTGTCCTAGTACGTACTCAGAGTTCCAAACGTGACGAACAGTGCGTCGACTTAAGCGTACCGCGTAAACGCACTTCCGTGAACACTGTGCCGGGCGTAACACGCTAATTTGCATATCAACTGTGGGTTGATAACGACTGAACAACGGTACACTCCTGTACAAGGAGATACGGTGAGTTGTTGAATACTTCTTCTCCTGTGACTTGATGAGGTCACAATCCAAACAACTGACGATGTGTTTTCTTAGAAAGGATCTCCAAGGGGCATAAACAAATATTCTTGGTATGACAAAAGCCACCCATGAAAATGCACTAGAAATACAGTATATTCTTCCGCAAACCAACGTTATCAAGATCGCTTTCAAAGTCACTGCCACTCATTAGTCACATGCTGAATATTATCACTGTAGCTTGTTTCATTTTAAGTGCAACTCTTAAAGTGACAGGAGATGATTTTTTTATACTAATTTCTCTCAAATTGCACTAATTCGGCTGTAGACAGTGGCGTACCCAGAGGGGGGTTGGGGGCACTTCCCCCCGCCCCCCCGGGAATCCTTTGTTGCCCCCCCCCCCGGAACAATTAGTGATTTACATAGGCCATATACTATACTACCAAATTTTAATGATATGCTTGCTTTGCCCCCCCCCTGAAAATTTATGTGCCCCCCTTTTGCCCCCCCCCCGAAAAAAATCTGGTTATGCCACTGGCGTAGACCACCTACCGAGAACTTTTGGAAAGGTTTATGAACAAACAAGTACAAAGAAAACAAGCAGACCTTGTTTTGAACTTGCCTGCTATCGTAATCTCCCATAAAAACTCCATGCTTTGTATTTTCTGTGAGCATGCAGAAATACTAATTCATCTCTTCTTACTAGAGAAGGGCCAATTGGGCTTATTCACTTCAAGTGTGATCTATCATTGGTAAGCATTCCAAATATGCCAAAAAACGGGTTCAAAAAAAATTGGGGGCGCTTCTTTCTGGAAATGTCCCCATGTCTCTTTAAGTAAAAGCATTGTTTTTCAAGTGCTAATTTTGATCTGCATATGTTGTGATTTTGACTCTTACAATATTGGCTAATTGGCTTAAATAACAAGACAAATTATTTTCTAACTTAATTGGTTTCCACTTTTATAATAATGCATTATGATATTTACATTAATTGATATGATTTAACACAGAATGCTTGGCCAAGCACACAGTCCTTAGTTCAATCTAGTTACAATATGCATAGCTACCTTTTCTTTGGTGGTGTAACTCCTTTCATAGATTGACTACTTGGCTGTAAGGCTATATGTGGCTTTTCTAGATAATTCTGAAAGGTAACACAAAAAAAGATGCATCACAAACATTTCAGATTTCTGTTTCTGTTATAGTAACTTCCCTTTGGAAAACTTGACATTATAAACAAGTTACATCTCGCCAAGCTGGTAATGACCAATTACATTTTAAGAAACATTTTACGTCTGGAAAGTCAATTGTGGTTGATTTCGTAGACGGCAGAATTAACTCTAGGACCTTGTATTAAAGTGGAGGCAACGGCCGAGTGGGGGTTCAAACCTGCAACACTGCGATTACTAGTCCAATGCTTTGACCATTGCACCACATGGCCTGGTTAGTTGGGAGTTGTTTTTCTTTTAATTCAAAAGCACTTAAATGTGTGGTTTAATTTGTTTTTAAAAAAGTGGCCTAACTTTTCAAAACCTTTTGGTACTTTTTCTCCAACCTCATTTTTTCCACAAAATTTAGAATTAGATGCCAACTAAGCAATCTGATTTGTTGCTTAATTTCACTTCACATTTTATGCTAAATAAATTTCCATACATGTAGGCCATTTTACCAAATGTTGGAGGCCAAAAACCCACTCTCTTCTGACATACAATGAACTACAATAAGCAGTTGAAACAATATAATTGTCTTCCAATTGGTCATTGTTTTCTAAGCAAAAAATGTTAAATGCATTCTGTGGGATACTTATTAGGGAGTAAATGATTACTAGAATAGATACAGTTCTCACCTGTTTTGGTGGGGTTGCAGCAGATTTAGGACGTCTTGATATCTTGGATGGACTTTTCCTACCAGACGTCAAACCTTTTCCTCGTCTTCTAACTGGGGCTGACACAGGTCTTGGAACCTGAAATCAAATTTAGGTTATTCACATACTGAATACATGAAAAGTTATTGGAAAACAAAGTTGAAAGAGCAAAAGTTGCAGAAATAATTTATATGGTCTAAAAAAAGCAAAAAAAAAAAAATCCTATCGTAATTGGCATTAAAATTGAGAATTTATACTTTTGAAATGCCTTGCCTAATTACACACATGGGTATTGGAGATCACCCATTGAATCCTATGAATTTTAAGTCTGCCATACCTCACTGCACTGTGCATTGCTCTACTGATATATTAATCACTTTCTGCCACAACTCAACACAACTCACTACAAATCCCAGTTAAATGTATATGTGGATTTTGGGTTTCAGGCCAGAAGTCAATCTGTGCCTAAATTTTACCAGTAAACTCTTTGATTGCATTGTAATGTTTGTGCCACAAAATGAACATGTAGTTTAAAGGAGGCGCACTAAACCGCGCATATGCATTGAGTGACGCATATCTATTCCTACATCGTCGGTGCATAGTGGGACGGGAATTTAGGTACAAATTGATTTCTGGTATGGAACCCAAAATCCCGATTTAAAGGTGGTGGGGGGGAATTGACCTGATGTAATATATAAGTTTTTTATCTTTTATAGAATGTCTTCATCCAAAACCCCAGCTGTTAAGATTTCAAGCCTATATTTCAACTCATTTTGAAGTGAGAGCTAGAAACGTGATTTTGTATTCCCCACAGAGTACTGTGCAAATTTAAAATTGGTTGACCAAAATGGGATAGATTTTCGCTCATAACATTGTAAACATCCTTTAGCCCTAAGATTTCACAGGGTAAATGAGAAAAATAGTAGCTTTCTTCTGATACCAAAATTTTGACCACTTCTGGTAAAATCTGGGGTCCCTGGGGACGAGGCTATTAGAGATCGGACCAAGGACCTTTAACTTAATTGCAGTACTGCGATGCAGTATTTAGGGTAGACTGCAGTTCAGTCAATGCAGCTCACCGCAACGCAGATGCAGTGAAGTATAAATTAACCTTAGCTCCAAAAATACACTGTGGTCCTTGGACTGCTAGTGTCATCTGCCGTCACGGTTTGTGAATAATAGGCCTCATATGACCTTTGACCTTGATGTGACTTTTGACCTCACAAACAAATGAGGTTTCCATGTAATATCCATAAACCAAGTTTGGTTCCAACTTGAACTTTTCAATTGAGGTCAATTTTACATTTACACCCTATCTTACAACTTGACCTCACATGACCTTTGACCTTGGTATGTGACCTTTGACTTCGGTATGTGACCTTTGACCTCATCAACAAATGAGGGATCCCATATTGCACCTATGACTCAAGTTTGGTTTAAATCCATCAAAGTATGCAGATATTACCAAAAAACAGTCAACCTAACCAAAATGGAACACACACATTCAATATATAGACCCTAAGTGTCCCCTGAATGACCTTTGACCTCATGTGTTACCCCTTGTCTCAATGTATAAGCATACTAAGTATGAACTTGATCAGTAAATTGAAAAAGTGTCAACGGACATTTGACACACATCAATCATGCCGACATAAGGTCTTTCTGATTGAATTGGACTACCTAATAAAAGAATATTTTAATCACAAAATGGAAGCTTCTCTAACACCATGGCCATTCTGTTTTAATTTCTGTCTGTTTATGAACAGAAATTATTCCTGAATTCCTCGCAGAGATGATTGCATCTATACGTAATAATAGGTCTACGTACATTATGCCTCTTTAAAGTGTTTTTCTCACCTTCTTTGGCATATCATCATCATTAGTTTGTAACCTTTCATTGGCATCACTCAGGTTAACCTCATCCCCCGGTCTGTTGCCCATTCTTGAAACAGGTCTCACTGGTGGTTTGTTATTTGCTAGCTGCACACACACACACACACACACGAGAAACAAGAATTATGTGGTATGTAATGAACATGACCCCAACAAGTAGATCAATCCTGGAGATCAGCTTATATGTGAAACACATGAACAAGAAGAGGACATGGCATTGCATCAACATATTAAGAGCAGATTGATGACACATTCTGTCAAATCATGCAAATGAGCTTATCAACTCATTAATATGCACAAAAGTCAAAGTATAATTCATAAACATTTATCATGGGTTATCACTCAAACAAGCTATTGATTAAAAACAGAATACTGCTCTCTTCCATGGTTCATTTGGAATTGGGCAAATGAATCGTGAAAGCATCCCATCCTTTGGAGGGGATGTTACATTGTCTTTCCCGTGTACAGAGACTCAACAACTCTACATGTACATCACAGCCAGTTTTGAATAAGAGTAGGGAGAAAACCCCTGGGGGGCCTGACACTTTACAACACTTCTCCCCATGCAACATTGGTAAATTGACCAGGAGCACCTTTGCTTTTAAGAATCTTTTCTGTTTTTTAAATGAAAATTGAGATTTTTAAAAGTTAGCTTCACGACTCCTTTCTCATTCACCTACGACTCCCAGGTTGGAAAACACTGGGATTGGCAAAGAAAGAATATCAAAGAAATGACATAGCTATCACCTTTAGAATAACCTTTTTATTCATATGCAGAAAAATTCTAAAAAAGGATCATTCTTCACACAGGTTTAAAAAATTGTCTAAAAATGTAACTTTTTTTCTGACACACCCTGTACATTTGTCCAGCCAGAAGTTATGATTTGCTTCTACATATCTATCTCACATACTTATCACACAAGCCAACATTATATTTTCACATTGTCAGCTCTGTGACATGCCATGATATGCATGTTTTACACCACATGAAAGAAATTGTGTTTCTCCATAATTCTAGCTGGACAAAGTATACTACACTTTCCCACATATTTCATATTAGGCAAAAAACAAAAACAAGTTTGTCTCAAAAGAAATGTGAAAAATACGAAATGCTCTTTTTCTTTTTAGAAAAATGCTAATGCGAAATGCAGGATTTAAAAAATAAATATTTTGACCCACTTTTTTCATTTTCTTAAAATTTTTCAAAAAAAAAAACAATTAAAGTGACCAAAAACCTAAAAAAGAAATGAGCTAAAGGGCCAACTTTAAAGAAAATGCACGCGGTCTTCCGAGACAAACTTGTTTTTTGTTTTTGGCCTTAGCATGTTTACAATCTGTTTTGTTAATCCTGATATATACTTACAGTTGAACTTTTTTTCATTGATCTTGTGATAGCACTATGTGTCCTTTGTATTCCACGTGACTCACTCTCACTGCCTGAATCCTGTCGCTTTGCCCTCGTCTGCCTACCAGTACAACTCAAACCAATTCTCCCCACAAACGGTTTCTCTGGTGCATGACCTATCCTGGACACCGTCTTGTTCTCCAGGATACCAGCATCAGTAAAGGCAATTGTCTTTGTGGTCAATGTGGCTTGAGTTGAAATAGTAGCTGTTCTGTAGAAAATTGGTCTTGGCAGATGTTGTTGAGTATTGCACTTTGTGTTCAGAGGCCTCTCCTGACTTGCTACTTTCTTCAGCTTGGGTCTCTTCATCAGACAATGAGATACGAGACATCATAGTCTCAATTTCAGGTCTTTTCTTGATTTTGCTTTCCTTGCTGGCCAGGTCTTCACTGTCTTCAAGTCCATTCTGCTTAACCTCATCATCTGACCCATAGTCAACGGCAACCGTTGCTATCTTCAGACTTCTTGATCTTGCCGATTTTGGTCTGTGTGTTACTCTGTCTTTGCTTATAGCATCTGAAGACTTTGCGTATCCTCTAGCAGACTGGACATCCTGATGCATTCTGAGACTTGCTGCTGTAGCACTCTGTGGTCTTCGTCTTGCAGGTGGAGGAGGATGTGGTATCAATGGTTCCTTATTGGGACCACTATGGCTAATTTCTTTAGTTACATTGTGTGTTTCATCTATATGTACAGAATATCTTTCCTTATTACCCTCCCTATCACCATTCACTTCATTACTTCCTCTAGTATCACCGGTAACATCTTCCTCATCACAAGGAGTAAGAGAAGTGGTATGATGTCTTGATGCGAGAGTAATAGATCTGATACCACCTGCCCATGTGTCACTTGCTTCTCCTGGAGTTGATGCACTGTGGCTATCCAAATGACCAGAAACTTCACTAGTAACACTCTGCACTTCGATATCTACTGATGGACTGTAGCTATACCTAAAAATGGGTAAAATAAATAAACAAACCATAGTTGGCAAAGGTCTTATATTTTGTTTAGTCAAGGGTATACTTCCTGGTTTTGTTTTTGTTTTGTTTCAGTTTACTTCTCTATGACCCTCCCATGGAAATTGGAAGTAAATTGATAAACTGATAAGAATTGAAATGGACAATCTCTTTTTTGCCACTGAAAGATGGGTTTGCCCAGGTACCTTAACTTTTGAAACAGAAGTCTGTTTTCCTTAATTTGATAAAGAGAAGAAATACCCTTCTTTTATGTGAGAGTGGCGCACGGCAATCTTTCCATCTTTCCTATTCATATGCTGCAAAAAACAGACTCTCCGCTTGGGCATACACAGCAAAAGGCGACTTCATTCAGAACTCCCACATATTGTTGGTTTAGATTTTCTATTCTTTGTGTAGACATACGAATTGAAGGATAAGTATACCCTTTGCATCTTGGAATGCTTTACAACCTCTTCAACCATGGCATTACTTATTAAACTTAACTACAAGAAGTATAAACTTTCTCAAAGCATATAAAGAGCTTTTGTAAAATCATTTTCATTTCATTTAAGGGAATTTCAACAACAAAAAGTAGCTCTTCCTATTGAGCTGAATGTTATTTTCTTTTCACTTTGTCTCATCATCTGCAGTGTTGTTAGGATTTCTCACTTTCTGTTAACATTTCAGAAAATTCAATATTCCAATTTGTTTGTTAAAAAGTTGAGGTTCCCAGCTTTGAGGCTAATGTTTCCAAAATTTTGTTATTAGGCGACGAAAAAAGACAACCCTGTTTTACGGGCGAGCGGACCTTTCGAGTAGGGTCAGTCGGTCGGGCGAGTTTTTTCTATTTTTAATTTTGTTTTTCTTTTCTGGAGCTAAAAATTGGCCTAAAATAGCCCCAAAATCTGAAAAATCAAGAGAAAAAATGAATTTTTTTTACAAACAAATTTTCTTTAAAAAAGTTGCCAAAATTGATAATTTGGGCTAAAAACAGGCTGAGTTTACATAATTTTTGGAAAAACTAAACAAAAAAAATCTGCAAAACTGAAAAATCAGGGTCGGTCGGGCCCGTAAAACAGGTTTTTTTTATTTTCGTTGCCTTAGCAATACAAATCACTTTAACATCATCAGAAATAAATCTGAATAAATGAAAATTAATCACTTTAATAATTTTTTCATTGACTTTTTACCCACACTGAAAATTAGTCATACAGATAAATACAAAATTTGGCCTATAAATGTTTGTATGTACATATCACATTATAATCGTATTCTTTAATTCTGGGACACGGAATATGCACAGAGAGCCTGATACAAGCATGCAAGCATTAAGTACACACAAGTATGCCCGAACTTACGCGCGAGTGACCTAGTGAAGCTGACCAATCATGTTTGCTCTATACCGTGGTCGTCAGGGTCGCATAGAGACACGCTTTTTTTTTTTTTTTTTTTTGTTCCCCACATTTCCCAGAGGTTGGACCCAAAAAATCTTGTTCAGCACCCTTGAAAATACAAGAAAACACCTTCAAACTTTCTTCCCCAAACTTCTAGAATGGGACTTTAATTTTGAACCCTTCTTTTATGTGAGAGTGGCGCACGGCAATCTTTCCATCTTTCCTATTCATATGCTGCAAAAAACAGACTCTCCGCTTGGGCATACACAGCAAAAGGCGACTTCATTCAGAACTCCCACATATTGTTTGGTTTAGATTTTCTATTCTTTGTGTAGACATACGAATTGAAGGATAAGTATACCCTTTGCATCTTGGAATGCTTTACAACCTCTTCAACCATGGCATTACTTATTAAACTTAACTACAAGAAGTATAAACTTTCTCAAAGCAATTTAAGACTTTTGTAAACTCATTTCATTTTCATTAAGTTAATTCAACAACAAAAAGTAGCTCTTCCTTTGAGCTGAATGTTATTTTCTTTTCCACTTTGTCTATCATCTGCAGTGTTGTAGGATTTCTCACGTTCTGTTACATTTCAGAAAATTCAATATCAAATTCCATTTGTTTGTTAAAAGTTGAGGTTCCCACAGCTTTGAGGCTAATGTTTCCAATGTTTGTATTAAGGCGCCGAACAAGAAACCCGGTTTTACGGGACGAGCGGACCTTTCGATTAGAGTCGGTCGGTCGGACACCGCGGTGTTTTTCTATTTTTCACTTTTGTTTTTCTTTCTATTCTGGAGCTAAACAATTGGCTAACATGAGCCCCACTCTGAAAAATCAAGAGAAAAATTAATTTTTTTTACAAACAAAGTTTCTTTAAAAACGTTGCAAAATTGATAATTTGGGCTAAAAAACAGGCTGAGTTTCATGATTTTTTGGAAAAACTAAACCAAACAAAATCGCAAAACTGAAAAATCAGGGTCGGTCGGGCCCCGTAAAACAGGGTTTTTTTTTTGTTGCCTTGCACTAGCAATCATTAACATCATCAGAATAAATTGAAAATGAAAATTAATCACTTTAATAATTTTTTCATTGACTTTTTACCCACACTGAAAATTAGTCATACAGATAAATACAAAATTTGGCCTATAAATGTTTGTATGATACATATCACAATTCTAATCGGTATCTTTAATTCTGGGACAGACAAACGGATGGTAGCAGCACAGAGACCTGATACAAGCAGTGCAAGCATTAATACCACAAGTATGCCCGAACTTATCTCGAGTGACCTAGTGAGACTTGAGCTGACCAATCATGTTTCTCTATAACAGTGGTCGTCAGGTCGCATAGAGACGCACGCTTCCCTGGAAAGAATACACACATATTTTGTGTTTTGGTTGTTCCTGTCCCAGAATTAAAAATCATATATAGAACCTTTGATTTTGCTTGTCGTCCTCTCCTCCTCTGCCTCCTGACATTGCCCATCAGTGTAATAGTCCATAGATAACGCACGGCTCTTGGTGTTGGTCTACGCAGTAGCTGTGGCACTGACGGCTAGAAGAACATTACAATAAAATGAAGAATTAAGAAAACAATCAATTATTCAATACAGAATACAGCTGATAACTGTCATTTTATCATCATTTGCGTGTCTCTAATATGAAGAAAATCTTTCTCAAAAATGTTTTTACATCTTTTAAATCTTTTTATGATCACCCTGTAAAAATGAAATATAAGTGTTTTGCTGAAGAAAAACATTATAATTCATATTTGCTTATCTAGGAGTAATTTCTATCGTTCACTTTCTTGACTTTCTCATCCCCTTTTCAAACAATGGATTGACTTAAGACACTATCAGTGATTCACCCAAAAGTAAAATATTTGAAATTTGCAGGAATGACTTTAAACAAGTGAAGGATAGGTCTGTAGAATTATCATAAATTATTTTTTTCACTGAAGCATTGCCAGAAAGGAGAAAATGCAGTATTCAAAGATTGAATCTTCATTCATTTATGTTTTGAAGTAAGTGCCGTATCGACAGTTATGACTAAATATATCCGATTGTCCTATTAGGCTGCTTCTGGTCTATAATTTGCAGGGTTTTTAGGATACCTGTAATTGTGCAAACATGCAAAAATGTGATTTTTGCTGATTTTTTCGTTTCTGATTTTAGGCATATCACTGATAGTCCTTTAAGGACTAACATGCTGTGACATTCTTGGACTATAACGTTTAAGTTGAAGGACTTTTCAGTGCATATCCTTTCCTTGTACAAATTTATCAAGTGACTATGGTTAATCTCTTGAGTATATTGTAATCAACCAAACATGAGGGCGCAATTGCAAGCACCAAGCTAAATCAGTGAGGGCCGACAAATAGAATTACAATATGTATGTAAGAGATTAAATGGTATTAAGCTTGATTATGTAGTAATGTGAGATAACCAAACACCTAAGCAAGCTTGGAGTATAAAGCCAACCAGCATACAGGATTCTGAGAAGGCGTTCCTAACCTACTTGGATCCAATAAATACTGTGCAAGTGAGTAAAGATCTATTTGGCTCCACAGAGAGGTAAATAAAAGGCTAAAGTACTGACGGCCATCTTGATTCCACAACAAGCTCCTGGCCGACGCTTAAATGTTACGGCCCAAGCCCATTATACTTAAACCTTACAGCATGGAATATTTCACTTTTTTTGTTGGTCTTCCACAGGCGAACCCTCTGTTATAAATTCAGCCTTAGACATCCAAGAACCTGTGGTATATTCGTCTCAGCAAGAGCTCGTCAGGTATTGGTTTGTTCAGAAGTTTAACTGTCGCAAAATTAGCCACCGTGTTTTTTGCAGATTTTCAATATAGGCTTCCAAAATAGTGTGGTTATGCTATGATGTTTGTAGTTGCTATGACCGGTGTGACATTTTTATCACAGTAGTAACATCACAGTTCTAAAGTTTATTAATATGGGGGGAACTTTTTGACCTTAATAGGATCAAACAGCATCTGCAAACTCGCTCATTTTTAATATTGGCAATCATTCGAAAATAAGCGGTGTTCGTGTCCTTCTAAGGAAGTTAACCGTTAGAGCCAGAGGCTTGGCGGCATCAACATTTTTTAACCCAGCCACTTACCCAACATATTGTTGTGTCCTCTGAACATTACCTGCCTACCTCTAACACTGCCAACCGACCACCACCTTCAAATACGGGGTTCACCTTATTGCACACCCAAATTAAGATGTGCATTTTGTGATCATAGAACCTGCTAATTTTGTTAATGAGTTGAAAAACCTATTTCTATAATTTTAGTTTATTCTGCATTGCTTTGGGTGGTATAAAACAATTTTGTATCCAGTCAATCACAGCAGCCCCATAGCTATGTGTTGTAGTTTCTCGCCCCATCTACAAACAGAAATTGACACAATTTTGAAAGATTTGTAGCATTAATATAATCTGCAAGACAGACAAAGCACAACACCCTACAAAATACTATTTCATGAATTCATATTATAATTAAAATCTCACTAATTAAAGTGAAAGGAGGAGTTTTTTAGGAAATGTGTCAAGTTTTTTTCTCAAATTTCACTGGATCGGTTAGAACGCACCTACCGAGAACTTTTCCGAAGGTTTATTAGACAAACAGGTGTCAAAGAAAAAACCGCAAACCTTGTTTGACCTTGCCTGCTATCGTAATAATCGTTCCCCATAAGAAACCATTCCTTTTGACTTCTGTTGTCCGTGACAAGAAACTACTAAATCATTATCTTATTATATAAAAGACGCGTATTCCGGCTTATTCACGTCAGGGTATGATCTCTACAGTGTAGCATTCAAATATGTAAAACTGGGTTCAAAAGAGAAATTGGGGGTCATTCTTTCCCTTGAAATCTCCTCTTTTCTTAAATAAATCCAAATGACAAAACATGGGATCATGGAGTAACATGCCCTACCCTAACCCAAAACACAACAAAATCTCAGATTGTGTCCTCTCATGACAATTGAACTACTGACCTTTTTCCATGACTTCTTCACCCTAGCCAACCTAACCACGCTGCTTTTTCTCTTCTCTGATATCTTCCGCTCACTATCCCCCCATACGAAGCGTGGTAATATCATCTGCTGTGTCCCCATAGAGCATATGATGGTGTCTGGTGAGGTACGCGGGGCTGGAGGTGGGGGCGTTATTGCCTCTTCATCGGCATAAGCTGCTGATAACTGTGCTACATGAATTGACAATGGAAAACCATGAACACTAATGCCTTACAGTGCCGTGTCTCTACTCTGTGCAGTACGGTCACGGCAAGATGTTTGGTTTGTAATAGTAATCACTTGTGCTGACTTTGAAGCGACGGCACTTTTACCAGGCAGCACATGGCGCCCCAAGACCGATTTCTTGATGTGGTCGTAATGTTTATGACATCACTGACAGAGGTGAGACATGACATGTCTCCTTCAAATCATGGCATTGAGTTCAACATTAATCTTATTTCTGAACATATTATCAGATCCTGTGCCAGGAATATGGAGATCCTAGTCTTGGTTTACATTATGCCTACCATCCTCTGCTCTAAATCATTGCTGAGTCACTTGCTGGAATATATTTGAGTAACCAATCTGGTTGAATTTATGTATGCGCCCCTATTGAAGGCTTTCCCCCAGACCATGCCCCAACACAATCTGAGGAGGAAATCTCTACAATAAACCTGAAAAGGATGTCTCAGCAAGTATAATAGGCTTCTGGCAGCGATAATCCCTAAATGTAGGTGTCAATAGAATTCTATCTACATGATTCTTTCTGTAACTGACTATCCATTTGCTTGCCCCACTAAGTAGTATCCAGCTCAGGTGTTTTGATCAATCCCCGCAATGCCTCAATCGTGTGTAACTGTAATTCTCTATTCACATGTCCATCTTGGGGATAAAAAAGTGTTTAAGAGTGAAGAAGCACACACAATTGATATCATGCAACAAAACACTTCCATAAGTACTACCACCATTGTAGCTAATGAGTGGTAAAGGCAGGGTTTTTATGTGTTAGAATAGGATTTTTTGTGGGCTTACATGACCTTTATGAGTGAATTTTCTATCACCGGCTGCATTAGTGGGATGGACTCAATACCCCCTCAGTGCTGCAGTCAGCAAGATTTTTATATCACCTTCTAACCATATGTGGTGTCACATAATTGGGGGCAACAGACAGATTAGGGATTCAACATTGTTACAGAGTGGTTCATCACAAATCACCAACGATGCATCCATGCGCCCACATATTTTTATCCCGGCAGGCGGTAAAGCCGCTCCAGCGGGATAAAAATCGCGGACAGCATCGGAATGCAGAGTTGTTGATTTGTGAGAACCACTCTTGTAACATGTTTGAATCCCTGTCAAATCAACAACGAAAATCTGCATAAAACTTATTAAATATCGTGTGATAGAGGAACATTTTAATTATCGCACTTAGACACTAAAACTTTTAAGTTTGACAAAAGCTTCTAGACTAATATTTTTTTAAATCTCAAGCAAAAAAAACGATAGTTTTTTGGGTTTGTTTGTGCTTTGCAGTTGGCACATGGTGTACTTTCGCGTACTCAGAGTTCTAAAAGTGACGAAACGCGTGGACTAGCGTCCCGCGTAACGCACTTCTGAACACTGCGCCGGGGCCGTGACGCTTAAATTTGCATCATCAACTGTTGTTTGATAACGATCAACAACGGTACGCTTCTGAACAAGGAGAATACGGTGATTGTTGAAATTCAACAATCAACTTATCTAGTATCTTGTGCTCCAAACCCAACCTTCATAAATGATTTTAATTTGGTAGCCCAAACTTGTTAATATCTCTATTATCTACATCAAACAGCATCTTGTAATAATATTTTAATATGGCTAATGATATTGACTTTTTGCAGTATACTTTGCCCATATTTATACAACAAATTTATAAAGGACACCAGTAAACAAAATGGTGAAAATACAGGCCACACGCACCTAAAACACAGCAGTTTGTGTTTGCCGGATACTCCACGAAATTTTCTTGCAAGCTTTCACTTGCACTCGCTTTCCTATGCTCAGGGCACATACTTAAGATGGCATGTATGGTGGGGGCTGTTAAATCACTTGTGATCAACTGTTGGATCTGAATAATGCACAGGATAACATGTTGGAGCCAGTGTGGTGTGACCTTTGGGCACTTTTCCTCCCTTGCCCCTCCCCACCCATGAATATTATGGGACGGGAAAAGGACTGGCTCGGCAAATGAGTTGTTGACCCCCCGCCCACACAATTAGCAGACTATAGGATCTTACCCCAATGCCCAAATGCCAAAGACAGACAAGCATTCTGACAGGTACCTAACTCAGTTCACATTATGTCTTACCTTTTTATGAAGGACTATGCAAATCAAGACGATCAAAATCCATATAATTTATCACCTAAGTTGTAAAATGCCTTGACAACTCCCTGTGACATAGAATTCTCTCTCTCTCTTAGAAAAAGAACCTTTTGCCTTACCTATGTCTGCATAGCTCCATCAGCCTAGGCCTGGGCTTGAGGAATCTTTCCAGAGCACTAGCTGCTTCTTCTTAGATATCCCATCACGCCTTGCCATGAGGGTACCTCTGAAGAAGCACTGGCTTCCACTTGGTGGTCGTGACTGGGGGCTATTAGATCCTTTGAACTGAAAAAGAAATTAAGATAACTGTTGTCTATTTTATCAAATAGAGTGATAATGACATGATCTATCCGCATATGTCCTCTCCAATAAATCAATAAAACTGATAAATCCAATGTACTGTTAATGTATATTTTCATAAAGAGGATTTCATGACCTTCCAGTATTACTAGCTCGTATACCAGCTGATCACTTCTGATATTGAGCCGATTATTTCTCTCTCTCCCAATAACCCTTTTTTTCAATTTCAAGAACACATTCTTGAAGACACCTGATCACTTTTGACCACCAGCCGTCATTTTTCACAATACCAGCAAATTCTTTTCCTTGATAGGGATGAAAAGTGATAATTCTTCCACCCAATTCATGTGATATGAACCATTTCCCTACTCCAACACCTCCAATGCTCACTTCGTTCTACTACAATCCCCACAAAAATTATCAAAGAATGATTATTTCATGAAATTATGGCTAGTGATGTTATGTCCTTGCAGGGCAAGGCTTAAGGGATTAGCAGCGATTTGCTAATCTGACCCATTGAAAAAATCATCAACATTTTTATTTTTTGATTTTGTCATTTTTGTTAACTGGCATGGATAATGCAAACATAACCTCAATTGGTTTGGCTTGAAATCTGGGTATTAAGACGAGGCATTACTTTTTATCTTAATTCTGTAATTTCATATAAGTGTGTACAATTCGGACTTGAGATAAAAAAAACCTTTCTCTGTGAATATCCCAAATTTTAAGCATGCTTTGCGTGCACCGTGATCATTCGTTCATTTATATACTTTATTTCCATAATATGTAAAGTGACAAAACATCAATAACATCAGAAGCTGAAATATGATGGATAAGGCTGGAAGGCCCAAGTAGGCCGATAAGAAAGCCCTCCCCCTAATACGAAATACTTAGAGTTTAAATATCGTGTATAGAGGAACATAATTATTCTCACTTAACACTAAAATGTTCCCAGTTTGACAAAAGCTTTCCTAGACTAATATTTTTTTAAAAATCTCAAGCAAAACGATAGTTTTTTGTTTGTTTGTTGCTTTGCAGTTTGCACCTGGTGTACTTGCGCGTACTCAGAGTTCTAAACGTGACGAACAGCGCGTGGACTTAAGCGTACCGCGTAAACGCACTTCCTTGAACACTGCGCCGGGCGTGACGCGTTAATTTGCATATCAACTGTGGGTTGATAACGAATCAACAACGGTACGCTTCTGTACAAGGAGATACGGTGAGTTGTTGAATTCAACAATCAACTTATCTAGTATCTTGTGCAATCCAAAACCCAACCTTAATAATATATTTTAATTTGGGTAGCCCAACTTGTAATATCTCTATTATCTACATCAAACAGCATCTTGTAATATTTTAATATGGATAATGATATTGAGACATTTTTGCAGTATATTTGCCCAATATGTTATACATCTAATTAGACACATTACAAAATGGTGGAAAAAGGCCACACTCACCTAAAACAGCAGCATTTTGTGTTTGCCTGGATACTCCCACGAATTTCTTGCAAGCTTTCAATTGAACTCGCTTTCTATGCTCATGGCACATACATGAAGAGGGCATGTATGGTGCTGTAAATCAACTTGTGATCAACTTGTGATCTGAGAATCACAGGATTGAACCATGTTGGAGCCAGTGTGGTGTGACCTTGGGCACTTTACCTCACTTGCCTCTCCCCACCCAGGAATATGAATATGCCAAGGACAGGCGAGGATTCTGACAGGTAGCCTAACTCAAGTATCCACATTTATGCCTTACCTTTTTATGAAGGACTTGCAATCAAGCACGATCAAAATCCATGATAAAATTGTTATCACCTAAGTTTGTAAAATGCATTGACAACTCCCTGTGACAGATTTCTCTCTCTCTCTTCAGAAAAAAAACCTTTTGCTTACCTATGTCATGCATATCTCCATCAGCCTGAGCCTGGGCATTGAGGAAATCTTCCAGAGCACTATCTGCTGTCTTCTTAGATATCCCATCACCAGCCTTGCCATGAGGTACCTCTGAAGAAGCACTGGGCTTTCCACTTGGTGGTCTTGACTGAGGGTCATACTTAGATCCTTTGACTGAAAAAGAAATATAAGATACTGTGTATATTTTATCACATAGAGTGATCAATGACATGATCTATCCATAGGTCTCTTCAATAAAATCAATAAAACTGATAAGATACAATGTACATGTATGTATATTTATCATAAAGAGATTTTCATGATCCTTCCATATTACTAGCTATATATACCAGCTGATCACTTCTGATATTGAGCCGATTATTTCTCCCAATAACCATTCAATTTCAAACACTTCTTGAAGACCACCTGATCACTTTTGACCACCAGCCGATCACTTTTTCCAATAACCAGCAAATTCCTTTTCTTGATAGGATGAAAAGTGATAATTCTTCCACCCAATTCATGTGATAGAACCATTTCCTAACTCCAACAACTGCTCCAACATTCGTTCTACTACAATCCAGCACAAAAATTATCAAAGAATGATTATTTTCATGAAAAATTATGGCTAGTGATGGTTGTCCTTTGCAGGGAAAGCTTAAAGGGATTAGCAGCGATTTGCTAATCTGAAACATTGAAAAAATCATCAAAACTCATATTTTTGTATTTTTGTTAATGGCATGGATATGCAAACATAACCTGCAAGTGGTTGGCTTGAAATCTGTGTATTAAAGACAGGGCAGTACTTTTTATCTGATTCTGTAATTTCTATATAAGTGTGTATCAAAATTCGGACTTGAGATAAAAAAAAGCCTTTCTCTGTGAATATCCCAAATTTTAAGCATGATATTGTGCACCGTGATCAGTTCAGTTCAGTTTAGTTCATTTATTTCCATAATATGTAAAGTGACAAAACAATCAATAACATCAAGAGAGGAAATATTATGGAGAAGGCTGGAAGGCCAAGTAGGCCCGATAAGAAGCCCTCCCCTTAGACGAAATACTAGAGTTACATATACATTTAGATCAATGGAAATTAAACTGAAAATTAAAATAATTAAAAGAAAGAGAAAATGTACTAAAAACACATTTGAAGCAATTATCAAAATAACAATCAAGACATAGCACAGTGCAACCAGAGAAATTACTCATATTTTGATACAAGTTTTTGTTTCAATTACCTGCGGAAAAGTTTAACAGAATTGCAATTTTTTATTGTATTTGCCAAAGAATTCCAAAGAATTGGCCCTCTCGTTCGAATAGAGTGGTCAGAGAACGATTTTTTATTCTTTGTTAAATTGAGATTGCTAGTATGTCTTGTTTGATAATTATGTATGTCTGAATGTTTAGTAAAATATGCATTGAATGACTTAGGAAGTTCGTTTATAGAGTATTTGAACATGAAAACACCCAATTCAAGAGTATATATATCTTCAAGAGTTAAGAGATTGAATTTCAAAAATAATGGTCCGGTGTGACTTCTATGAATGTTTGACATGGTTCTTATTGCCCATTTTTGAAGTTTAACAAGTTTGTTCAAGTGTGTTTTATAAGTACTTCCCCAAACAAGTAAACCATAATTAATATAAGGTAAGATTAAAGTGTGATACAGAGAGTATAATATACGACTTGGAATGAAGTGCTTCAATTTGTTCATGATACCAATATTTCTAGCTATAGTTTTAGAAACACAATCAATGTGGCTTTTCCATGTGAGACACTCATCAATTAATACACCAAGGAATTTTGTTTGTTTCACTCTTTCCAAAAAACGTATCATTTAGAATGATATTAGAATCATGTTGTGAATTGTTGCCAAGATTTATGGATGTCATACGAGGTGTACTTAGTAACATATAATTTGTTTTGCTAGCATTTACGGATAGTTTATTAGCTCTAAACCAATTACTAACTTTTTCCAATTCTTTATTAATGAGCCTTACTTGACTTTGAATATCTTTATGTGAGTAAAGGATAGTGGTATCATCATTAGCAGACTGGAAGAATTTGAAATGTCATTTACATAAAGTATAAACAGAAGGGAACCCAATATTGAGCCTTGTGGAACACCACAAATTATTTCTTTCGATTCGGATTCACAAGAGTTATAAGAAACATGTTGTGTTCTTTTACATAAATAACTTTTCAGCCAGTCTAGTACAATGACATGAAAACCATAATGTTCTAATTTATACAGGAGTATGTTATGATTGATTGTATCAAAGGCCTTAGATAAGTCTAGGAATACACCAATAGTTGTTTCATTTCTTTCAACTGCAGTATTTATTTTATCTACCAACTGTATTATCGCCATATCGGTCGAATGTTTAGATCGAAAGCCAAATTGTTTGTCATTTAGTATTTTATTAGATTCAATATAGTCAATACATCTATTATTTTATATTTCAATTGCAGGAGACGGTATGACAAATTTCCTGAAATACTTAATTTTTTCACTATTTGGTGGTTTGTTTCTACATTAAAGCAGTTATATGGAATTTTACACACTTTATAAGTTTAAAAATGCATTTCCACATTTTTCGATTCTCTTGCATTATCGCTGCTAATCCCTTTAATCATAAGGAAAGTGTACCTGAGAATGTATGAACTGATGCAAATAGCTAAGCAAGATGGGTGTATTTCATAATTCACTCACCTGCTATAAACACCTTGTATTTTATCATTTAATTGTTCTTGCTTCTCAAGTTTCTGTAGTGTTGGGCTAGGTGGCACCTTGCGGCCACTCCATGGCCTTCTAGGGCCTTGGCACTGGCAACCCGCGACTGCCTCTCTCCTTGTTGTCTGATTAAATTTGTACTGATGGATTAGTTCCCCTAATTAATAAAAAGGAGAACGTAACACTAATCGTGACTGATGGCTTATTATTTTAGCACACGAAGAACAAGAGACAATGCACCCCTTGGTTTTATGCACCTTTTCCGTCATGTGTAAACCTGACGCTGCTAACCGAATAAAGCATGTAAGCAGGTGAGCCTGTTTTTTTTTTTACTTTCATTTGGCTAAAAATATAATTCAATAATTTGTTGTATCACTTAATAGGCAAAAAGTATGCAGCTTTTTGTTTAATTATGGGTAAAAGTCATTCTGTTTTACGGGCGCCTCTTCCTACAAGCATGTACCGCACATACATCATGCTTGCATCTGCTACAATAGTGTTGCTTGTAGCTTGCACCCGCCTTTCTATTCTATATCATTCATTTACATGGTATTCTGAGGCTAGCTCTCAAACAGGGACGATATCCCACCGAATTACAATGTATTCAAATACCACCTTAATCCGGTCAGATGCAAACCTCCACAAAAAGAGGCTGCAAAGATTCCAAGCTCAACTTCACTCACTGGTATGGTCGACTTTCAAACCATACTATTTAAAGACACAGCTGTTTGAAAATTCTCTTTATTATGACAAAAACCAGAATAAACAAAATCCCGGCGGACACACTTTTTGACCCTGATTGGAATATTTAGCCACTAACTTCATTCTGTTTAATTTTTCCAAATTTACTTGTGGGCAATATGATTTTCTTTAAAAATGGTAGTTTTTTCTTCCACGGTCTTTCTACGGAATGGGCCTAATGAGGGCGCTATAAACATACAAATCAATGACCTTTGTATAGCCATATATGGCAAGATCCCGCGATTGTTTTGTCGCTTTTTGCAAGATGATAGCTCTTGCGTGTCCTACTGTATATCCTTTGTTCAAAAGTTGTTGTCCGCCACTGTTTCAATTGTTTCTAAAATAACAGAGACATTTGTATGGGGTCAACACTGTGAAGAGCTTTTGAGCATTGGCATAGCAAAAGGTGCACGGTTCTTCCCCCACTTTGCAATCAGCCCCTTTGAATCAACCCCACTTTGAATCATCCCCACTCTGAATCAACCCCACTTTGAATTAGCCCCACTTTGAGCAGCCCCCACTTTGAATCAGCCCCTGTTTAACATACCATGATTGCTGTAGTTGACAGGTGACAATGGAGGCTCTGCCTGAAGATCGGTGTATGACTGGTGACTCCTACTTCTAGAGGTGAACTAGGCCGCAGTGACTGTGTCTTGTTTGGGGTGGATGTTATACACAGTTGCCTTTGATATGATCAAGTTTAGCCAGAGACACAATAGTTGATCTAAAGCCAATCCTGAGAAAGGGAAAAGAAAAAGATTTGCCTTTCCAGTTAATGATAACACTGCCTACACAAAAACACAATATTCTCCCAAAATTGTCAATTTGGTGGAGAAGTTTTGTTTGAAAGACTACTATTTTCAATATCATTTCAAGAGGACCCTTGTCAAATGAACACGAAGCAATACAGTGTACATGAGCATCCATATGCCTGCATACATTCCCAATCACTGCCAGTGATGCGCATTACACAAGGCGAAATACACATAAGTGCTGCAACCAACAGTTGCGTGTGATGTTCAGTAAACTTGGTTTTGAAAAGGTCTATTGAAAACTAATTAAATTGCTTAAAAAAAAAAAACAACTACATTTTTAAAACTGCTACAAAAGTACAAATTAGTCCAAGAATGCTCCTATAACCTTAACGCTATTCTTCTCGTTCTAGCCATCTCCCAGGAAGGAAGGGAAGGGTAAGGGATAGCAGGTAAAGAAATTGGGACATCTTGGGTGGGATTTGACCATGGACCCGGCGCCCCCATCACCCGCCAGGGATTACAATGGTGTGACTTCATTGCATCTTTTTGGGCTCTGATACCTTTCGAGCTCATTAGTGTTTAGAGTTTTGGGCATTTTAGGGTTAACTCTGAAGGGTCGTTTTGTCACATTGGTGACAAGGCCACTTCTGTTAAACGTCATGCATTTTACCCTAGATCTTACCAATGACCTCAGAAATCATTTGACTTAAGCATGCAGGGTTTGAGCTATAATTTTTCAGAGAGGGGTGGGACAACTATTTCAAGGGGACATGCGACTGCAGGTGACATGGTCGAATGGTGGTGGGGGATATTAAGGTATTTCAGGGACTTCTGTCGATGGGGACTCATTTTTATCAGAAGTTACAAACTTTTGCTGAAATTTACATCTATTTACTGGTGTTCTGTCTTGTTTCAACTCTCTCTGACATTCAGCAGGACTCAATGTAGATAGGGACAAACTCTGGCAAAAAAGCACGAAAGAAGGGAGGGAACAAGCCCAATGCAATGATAAATGCAATTCTTAACTCTGGCTTTTTTTTGCACCCCTGCTCTGACAATCCTGGATCCAACTACTGGATTAATATGTAACTGTACAGATCTGTACTTTTGTGGCATGTTTACTTATTTATAACCTTTCCCCTCAATGACTCAGACCCCGTGAAGTAACCCCCAGGAGGCCTGAATGCCTGCAGTAATATAAAATGTGCAGGTAGGTAGAAGTGCCCTTTACACCCACACATATATATATAAGTAAGTGGCTGTCGCAATTCCCCCACAATATCCCCATGGCTTTTTAATCCAGTGGGATAATAAAATAGGGATGGCGGTCCCAAATAGGGTCGTCCTGATAATATAATGGTTCTCAACCATAAAAGACCACACCCCATTCACTGGACCACACACCACACCCTCACAATTGGCAGCCCTATGCAATACCCCAACCACACCACCCCAAACCCGCCGAACCACACTCCCTAGTCCGGACCACAACCCCCTACCCCGGACCACCCCCATATCACACACACCCCCTACCCCGGACCAGATCCCCATATTTCCAGTACCACACACCCATATCACACCGGACCACACACACCACAAACCCACAGAAAAAAAACAAAACGCAGCCCCCTCCCCTTTCTCTTGGCCTCCTCTTTTCCCTCCCCTCTCTTCTCCTCTCTCACTCCCTCCCCGCCCCCCCTCCCATAGGGCAGTCATTTCACTCAATTTTTTTTCCTCAGAGTCAAAGACCCTTGTCAAATTGTCAAGAGTCAAAATGAAAAAATAAGGGTTCAAAATTTTATTATTGAAAATTGAAGTGTCAAAATTTGTAACCATTTTTTAAACTGCGGGCTTTACACGAAGCCCAAAGCCTGTGACTTAACCGCAGGCTTTACTCTTTATGTGGTAAATTTCAATTTGTAAATGATGAAATGGTCCTTTTATTTGTAAATTATTCAATGGCCCTTTAAATTGTAAATGATCCAGTAAACCTTTAAATTGTAAATGATGGCATGTCCCTTTAATCCGTAAATGATGGTATGACACTTTAATTCGTAAATGAAGACCCTTTAATTGGCAAATGAATGACACTTTAATTCGTAAATGAAGACCCTTTAATTGGCAAATGAATGACCCTTTAATTGGTAAATGAAGGAATGACCCTTTAATTGGTAAATGAAGGAATGACCCTTTAATTGGTAAATGAAGGAATGACCCTTTAATTGGCAAATGAAGGAATGACCCTTTAATTGGCAAATGAAGGAATGACCCTTAAATTGGTAAACAAAGGAATTCAGGACTACTTTAGAGCCATACCCACCCAACCTCATAGGACTACCCAGTAAATAACTATACAGTGCAGTTAAAAAAAAAAGAAAGTGTACCTTCAGTAGGACTACCCAATAACATGACTTTTTTTTTTTTTTTTTTTTTTTTTATCCATACCCACCCACCTCAAAGGACTACACAGTAAATCAAAGTAAAACCAAAAAGGGTCCCTTTAGTAGGACTATACAGTAACATGACCTGTCTGTGTCCCGTCTGCATCCCTTACAGACAAACCCACCCCACTATGGGACAAAATGTTCTTGTAGAAAAATTCCCATCCCCTGTTAACCGTATAAACTGTCAACCAATAATAGACAAAACTAACAGTGGCGTAACAGGCGGGGGGAAGGGGGGAAGGTTGCCCCCCCCCCCTGACGACTTTGGCCGGGAAAAAAATTGCAAAAATCATGCTAAATCAGCCGTTTTTTAGCCCTCTGACCGGGAAAATTGGCCTTTTGACCCGCCTGAGAGGGAAAATTTCCCAAGACTGGGAAATTTGCCCCCTCAGAGCGGGCAGGCCCAATACGCCACTGAAAACTAATACTTGTTTTGTCACAGAAAACTTTCAATTCATTTCATGATCAGTTGTTTCCCACGCTGGTAGCCAAAGTTAAGAGGTTACCAAGAGGACATCAAGGGTCATGTCCCCAGGGTCGTGTATAACAAAAATTGTAATGATGATGTAATTTATACTCACCAGCATGTTGTGAGATTATTCTATTTACATACATGTATACTTACAAATGATCCAACTAGTGCATTTTTTGTGTTCAAAAAAGCCTTGAGACACCCCTAATGCCACATTAAAAATTTCGGTACGCCCATGCCTGGTAGCAGTCCCACGATGGCATCGGTACGCCCATCACTATCGTCACTGGCACCCACAATTCCTTGCTCATTTTTGTACCTTACCCAAGGCTCCACTTGCGGGGAAGGGCCTGGATGAGGGTTACCAGTTGGGATCATTCGTAAGTATACATGTATGTAAATAGAATAATTTCACAACATGCTGGTGAGTATATTCTATTTCACACATTATATACATTACGAAATGATCCAACTAGTGCATGACTGCCACACTGGTCACTAGGTGGAGAAAGTGGAGCCGGTAGTCTCAGTTGCTGCGGGGTTTCTCGCCATTTGAAATTTTTATGGAAGCTGAAATAATTTTGCCCCAATGTACAGCCATGCATATACATATTCACATGATAGCATATATAATAATAGCACATCTGTATTAAGGCACATACTGTCATACATAAACCGGCATTCCTCACCTTATGAGCATAATGGTAATGATGCTTAGCATCCTTCCTCTTACATTGAGTACTTGGTTGACAGGATGGTCTTGACCACATTTTGATAACTTGTAAAGGACGCCTTCATAAAAACGTTTTAGAACATTGTTGGCATCCACCATCCTGCTGTTTCCATAATTTCACTAAAGTTTACTTCTAAGTGAAAAGCCCGGAAGGTTGCCTGACTTCTAATTCATGAGCGTGCGGGTTAAAAGGCGATGTTACTGACCAGTGACGAGGCTTTCACTTCAAAGTGTCAGAGATGAGGGAAGTGACCCAGCGTGTAAATTTTGCTTGTTGCAGGTTTGTGAAGTTTGTTGTAGAAAAAGGAGGTCAGAAAACGAAGTATCCAAGATTTTCGAAAGAAGGCAAAACGGTGTAAGAAGTGTCTGAAGTGTCTCTAACTGGGTACCATCGTAAGTCTTCGGAATCTCCTATAACCCTTGAAGCTCTGGAAGAACTATAGGATGAGGTGCACATAAGTTAATGACTGTCATGTCTGTGTTTTGGCCATAAACAAGCTCTTGGAAGGGAAGCTTTATCCAACGGCTCAAGGGTTCATCAGCAACAAACAGAGAGAACGGAAGATCCCAAGATGGACTAAGTCTTCTTCCAGAGGGACGTTCATTCAACATTCCTTATTAAACAGAACTTGAAATTGTATGTCTGGTCCATATACACATCTAACTCATCAAAATATCGCTGAGACTCCAATTCTGACCACCCAATGTGTATATTACAAGGTCTGTCTCTAGAACAAATTCGGCATTTCACACACAGTTCATGTGGGTCCTTGTCTCGTCTTCGAAGTAACACATTGCATCGAACACATCTTCGGGGTCGACATCCCTCTGTAACATCAAAAAGAAGACATACTTGTAACAGTTGATAAAAAACGGTTAGTTCATGCCGAGAACCTGGAATTCCGAAAGGAGTACAGGAAAAGGCCAAGGAGACAAGACAGACGAGACGAGACAGAAGACACAGGGCACCCCCCCCCCCAAATCTTGAGAAGAATTTAGAAATCCATCGGCATGAGCTGGCAGTACACTGAAAAACACAGATGACATGGTTGCACCGCGAGGCTATCAACAAGGGCGAACGAGCAAATATATAAAGCAAGGGAGCAGACACGAGACAGGGACATGTCCCCATCATGCCCTGGTGGTCAAATTGTGGACTTACATAGGGGGGAGCTAAACCTGGCCAAGGAATAAGCCCACTTAATGCCCGCAGTACGAGCAACACGAAAACGGCTTGAGGCTCGCGGGGCAACCATGTGAAGGGATATAAATACATAATACTTATGTCAACAGCAACAGAAATCCAATCTTGAAAAATCTTCATAAACAGCACCGGCGCGGTCCTCCGAATCTCCGATGATCAGTAGTTATAATAAACGTAATCCGGATGTGATATATATATATATATATATGTCTCCAATAAACCGGTGATAATGGGGAAAAATTATGTATTAAAGGTGCAACGAGAGATTTCACATATCAGGTGACCCTAAAAAATCGAAAGTACTGATTTTTGCCCTGATGTAAAGCTTTCTATCAAAGATACCCCTATCTGAAAGGATTAAGCTGAGAAATGTTTCTTTGGTACAAAAATTGTGAAATTTCTAATTCGTATTGGAGCAAATACGAAATTCAGCCTATGTTTTATATTGAAATATAAGCAAATTAAAATCTCTTTCTCTTTCTCTTTTAAGACATTTCTGTGGCCAAATACAAAGTAAGAAATCTATTGAGTGTCTGATCTACATGAAATTACTATTATGATACAATATTTGGGTGCCTCAAAAATCTCTTGTTGCACCTTTAAATATCCCAATAAAAATTCAACATGGTGCCCCGAACTGAGACACAAAAAAGAGCAAGGAATTGTGGGTGCCAGTGACGATAGTGATGGGCGTACCGATGCCATCGTGACTGCTACCAGGCATGGGCGTACCCAAATTTTAAATGTGGCATTAGGGGTGTCTCGAGGCTTTTTTGAACACAAAAAATGCACTAGTTGGATCATTTCGTAATGTATATGTGTGAAATAGAAGTGAATTGATGCCTGGGCCCTGCCCATGCATGCATGCATGCATGCACTGAGTCACTGCATGGGCAGGGCTACTCATATGAACATGCCCAGAGAATGCTGGAAAGTCACTGTCTTTCAATTATGTTGAATATTCATATGCACTATGTAAATTATCAGTGAAAGAAGATGAACATGTGTACCGAGCAAGGCCAGGGTTGGCTATACTGTGGAGTGATTGACGCTTCACGCTTTCACAGCCGGTAGTCCTAGTACATTAGTACTCACCCAAATCAATAATAGCAATCTCTTCTCCTCTTATGTACATGTGCAGTCAAGCAGACCAACAATAGAATTCAATTCAATCGTAAGATCGGTCATCTGTTAGGGATGTTTGTATTCTTTGTACTAGTGCCTCTTAAATCCAATGAACTATTATTACTATTATTATTTCACACTTGATTGTTTCAGTCTGGAAAGGTGATCAGTAGCTCTAATCTATTCTATGACGGAACAATACCAGGTACTTGTGCAGTCAAGCAGATCAACAATAGGATTTAATTGCGATCACCTAGTATTCTTTGTCCAGGTAATATTAAGGCTTTTCACACTGAGCCGGTGAGCGATCGACTTTTACGATCGATCGCTAGCTGTAGACTTCAAACCAGCCACCAAATTCATTATAATACTTTGCAAACTCCGATGCACATATCGCTGTTGTGCTTCCTCAAATAACAGCACACATTCGTCCAATAAATGCACTTACATAAGAGTCTATCTGCCGTGTTGAATTTCCTTACTCAGCCCATCCAATTTCATGAATGGAAAAACTCACAATTTTATGTGCAGAAGAAACCAAGGTGAAAAGTCATATCATTTAAAAGATGGCCATGTTCCCAGCACTTAAAAAGTCAACTACAAACCACTGTCTTAAATGCCTTCAAAAAGAAGTATTTCGTGAAAGTAGAAGCTCATAAATCCTTTCTTGGGGAAAACTTTACATCGTAACTAAGGAGCTATTGCGCATGAGAGTCTATAGTATTCAGAAAAACGGCTGCACTAGTCTTCAAAAAACGGCGATCGATCGCAAAAGTTGATCGATCACCGGGTCAGTGTGGAAAGCCCAAATGTGATGGCTACTTATGACTTGCGACTACGGAAATTAGTATTGGGAAACTTTCAAAGCCCAATAAAAGCTTGACTCTTGAGACCTTTGATGTGCAAAGAAGGCCACGAGTCACAATGGACATGCGAATACGGGATTTAGAGTATTGGAAAGGAAGCCGACTTTGGCCGACTTTTGAGATGCTTACGTTCAAAAAGCCGCGGGTCAAAGAAGACCTAGGCAATTTTTCTGCGGTCATAATGAAAAAAGTCAAGAGTCCCTTGACGCGGGACTGGGTCACTGAATGAAATCCCTGCAGGGGATCCTATCTCCATACCGGCACACCCCCATTACCCCGACCACACCCCTAAACCCCCAACACCACACCCCATACCCCCGACATGAATCCCCACAATGGGGTTTATTGTTAAGTTTTTAAAAGGTGGATCAGTCATGGTCATCTGGTCCTATGGATTTAAAAACAGGTAGTTTGCTATACTAGGACATTTACTTTTTAAACATATCAAGTCTGAAAGGGTTCAAGTCCTCAGGGGGTAACCAATTAGAATGGGGGCCCAGATTCTTTTCAAAATGGGCTCGAAGTCTTCATTCTGTTGATATTAATGTCAAATATAGGTTACACACTTTGTTGGACATTGTGGTATAAATAAGGGGAAATAATGGAGAAGGTCCACAGGGTCTATTGGGGTTATAATTTTATTCTCTGTTAGATACCTTAGCAATGATGACATGAGGTAATGTTATTTTCTGTTTAACATTCCCATAAAAAACAATTTGAAAAAATTTGAAACAATCGGATCGTTGTAAATATTTAACACATGATGACCTTGAACAAATTTTGGGTCTGTAGTGGACACTACCAAAGGTGCAGGTTTATAGCAAACTAACCTTTTTTAAACCTTAGGGCAAGATAAACATTCTATACATATTTCAAATCCACATTGTGAACATTTCAAATTTACCCGGTTTTAAATTACCCCCTTCCCTATCTCACAATGCTCAATGATGCCCAAATGCCTAATACAGAATTGGAATCAGCAGGTTAATGTTGCCTAGAAAACATCAAAACAATTTGGGTGGAAGCTTGCGAAAAGTCATTGGGTCGAGCAACGGAATAAAACACCTCCCAAGTGTCATCCCTATGCCAATACCACTGACCACACCCATCCCGAGCCACATCCCTATGGACCAACATCGCCCATACCCCCAAAACCACAGCCCCATACCCCCAAAACCATACCCCGGACCACACCCCATACCCTGACCACACCTTTTCACACCCCCGGACCACATCCCCATCCACACCTTACACCCACAGACCAAACAGTATACCTGCAACAACCAATACTTCCAAGACCACACCCCATATCCCCAGACCACACCATACCCGACCACCCCCAATCACCAGGACCACACACCACACCCTCACAAGTGTCAGCCCTATGCCAAACACTGACCACTACCCCCC
>JAMKCH010025074.1:0-33226 GCA_023653785.1 Ophioderma brevispina | reverse complement strand
TATAGAAGCGCTATTTTGATTAGTTTACTCGAGGGCTATCTCATGTTGTGTTCTGTTATGAGCCAATCAGACATATGTATCATAGTTTGGTAGTGCCCCAGGGGTTAAACAATGTGGGCCTTTATTTGGTCAGAACTCATCAACCTAACCAAAAGGAGGAGTGTTTTTTGGTGTTGTGGGTGCCAAAGGTCCCAACAAGACATTTGGACCATGATTGGGTCACCCCCTTAAGTTAATGACATCTAAATGCTAGAGTAATCCATTAGGCGAGTAAAAAGAAAACCCTGTTTTCCGGGCAAGCGGACCTTTCGAGTAGGGGTCCGGTCGGGCTCGGGTGATTTTTTTCTTAATTTTTTTTTCTTTTCTGGAGCCAAAATGTTGGCCTAAATAGCCCCAAAATCTGACAAAAATCAAGTAAAAATGAAATTTTTTTACAAACAAATGTTCTATAAACAAATCCAAATTATAAATTTGGGCTAAAAACAGGCTGATTTTACATGATTTTTGGAAAAACTTAAAAAAAAAATCTGCAAAACTGAAAAATCAGGTCTCTCAGGCCCGTAAACAGGGTTTTTTATTTCCGTCGCCTTATAGTTAATTTTAACAACATCGCTTAAGTCAGCCCCCATAATCCTTTCGCGCAACTATTCTCGACTGGTGAAGTCCGTGTTTACCCCATTTCTTAGTTTGTCAACGTGGAGGTAACTTACTCAAGTGTACACCCACCTAGCCGACGCTACGCTACAGAGTAGTGTCATGAACGTAGGCTACACATCACAAAATCATGTTTAAGTACTGCACCTGAATTTGAAATTATCAACCCTTTTATTCAGTCCAAAGAAAACAACATCCAAGTCCGATATGCCAAGACACTATGGACAAATCATATCCATCCATCCAGACTCAGTCACCTTCCCCGTTTACCGTCCATCTTCTCATGCAGTTTTGTTTATCGAGTTCTTACCAATTGTGCCAACAAATAGTTACAAATAAGTAAAATGCTGGATATATTCACTGAAACTTGTATTATAGAAATTTATCTTTAGAGGTAGGAAATCATGTGGTGAAAGTATTACGAAAGTACGATTCGAATTAATTGTCAACACAAAGCTTATACCAGCTTGTGACGCAGTCATGTAAGTAGTCTCGTATTACGCGCCGCTGTTTCTAATCTGCCTCTAGCGGACGTTACACCAAATTCCTGTTCGCTCAATAATACGTTATAAATGCCCTACAGTGGTAAACATGTTGGTTTTGGCTTGTTTCAAGAATTTCCTCAAGATGATTAATAAATATGAAATACTCTTTAAACAATTTGGCGCATAGCAATCGAGAACCATTTTTCATCGTTCATAAACTAGCCTGTTTAGAAATTGAGGCCGCTAGACTTAAGCGCAGCCTCGATAATCTACAAGGAACGTTTGTTGTGTGGAAGTATATTCGTGTTATTGCTATGAGAGGTTCCAGGCGGCACGGAAAAACGAACTGGTAGGCAAAGGTACTTGTGAAGGTCTTCTGAGCCGCTGTTGTTAATTTGTTTGAACATGGTTTGAAATATTAAAATGGTAAGACTCAAATTCTCTGTTGTCACAAAAGAGAATTTTTGTAATTAGAATATTAATATTGGAGATCTCCGTTAATAATTCGATGGCTGATGGAAACGTCCTTCCAATATGAAATGCCGAGAAATAGCGCCATTACGGGTCTAGCTCATTCATTAGTTTGTTCTGTTGGTTCAGGTAAGTCAATTTAGAGGTCATTTCGTGAGGTGGACTATTTTATCATGGACGGACAAAACTTTGTTGCTTCCAGCTCCGCCGTTAAATTACCAAAATCGCATCTTTTCATGACAACTATGCATTTTAAGCATCATCGATCGTAGTTATAGTTTACTAGGCAAGTACCAACACACTTGCAAAATCTAACTTTTTGGTCCCCCGTTGCGAAGGGGGACTATATAAATGCTCTTCGTCCGTGCGTGTGTGTGTGTTGTCCTACGCGATATCTGGTCTAAGGAAGTGTGGTGGTGCATCTTCGCAACATAGCTGTATCTCAAGTACGCGTTGGCCTGGATCTGGAATGGGTCATGGGTCAAAGGTCAAATATGGTCAAAACTAGGGTTAAATTGCTACAAACCACTTGGAAACACTATATCTTTTTATCTAGGCAAGTATGGGTGCCCATCTTTTGCACATGATGTCACTCACGGATGCGGTGTGATGAATTTCGGAGATGGTCCATGTGTCATGGTTCAAAGGTCAAATTGGGTCAAATAGGTAATTGGCTCAAACCTTATAACGCTATCTTTTGTTCTAAGCAACTATGGGTGCCCATCTTTGCACCATAGATGTCCCTCAAGTAGGCGGTGGCTGAGTTCGGAGATGGTTCCTTTGGCCTGGGTCAAAGGTCAAATGCCGGTCAAAATGGTAAATTGCTTTAAACATTGTCAATTGTGGTATGATGAAAATTGGTGTGTGGTCCTATTTGTGCCAAAAATTTTGAGGTCATTTCAAGGTCATGTGGTGTCATTCAAGGTCAAATCACTAAACAAGTGGTAGGATGATGAAACTTGGTGGTGCAGTCACATTCAGGTGCCAAAAATTTTGAAGGTCATTTCAAGTCGTGCATGTCACATCCAAGGTCAAATCACTAAACATGGTTGTATGGCATGAAACTTGGTGGGTATAGTTAGGCATTTGAAACCAATTTTTTCAATGTTTTTCAAGGTCATTTCAGGTCATTTGGGGGTCATCGAGGTCAAATCACTGCCAATAGTTTGGATGGTCATGAATTGTGGAGTGGTCAACATTCAGTGCTGGCAATTTTGAGGTCATTTCAAGGTCTGTGGGGTCATCATGGCCAATGGTTTGTATGTCATGGTGTTGTCAGCATTGATACCAAACATCAAGTGGGTCACCCAAGATCAAATCACTAAGGTTGTACAGCATTAACCTTGGTATCAATTATGTGTGACTAACAACCCACATGTTTTTCGAAGTCATCTGGTCAGCTACGGTATTGCAACAGCTTGGCATGAGCCTCAGCGTTCGAGAACACTTCTTATCTACCACAATCTCCCTGTGATCTACAGTTCTGTTCCTTTCGCGTCCTTTTACTACTGCGATGGGCGGGGGACCTTTGTGGTCGAGAACCTCACTTGTGACAATTGTGCGCTTTTCAAGAAAAATTTTGTTATTAGTGCTTTAAGTTTAACTAGCGCACACCACTAAAATCGCTAAAAACAAAACCTGTGTGATAAAGTTTATGCATTCTTCTGGGACTGGTTTCGCAGTGAGGATGGTACTATTAAAATAAAAAAGAGTAATAGCTTTGTCGTACACTTGAGTTTCACAAATTTTTTTTTTTTCGAAAATTACGACTCTCTGTAGAAACTAGGCCCTCCACTTACTGCCCAGTCGAAAGCACCTATGAGGTGTACATGTCAGCTCAAAGTTGTGATGGGCACTGTTCATATGCCATTTTCTCAAATCTATACTAGAATTACCAAAAATTGCAACTACTTTTAAGTTCAGTTGTGATCTGTTTTCAAACAATTCAAAATATGTCAGTGCGTGGGGCGGGGAGATGTGGTATTTTTACTTATATTTCAATGGAGCGCTTATTTAGTGATTTGTGCCCTCTATAAACAGCAAGAATATTTACCGGTGAGACTGAGGGGTAAAGTTCAATATAGTTTTATTATTATATTTAAAAAAACATTCACTACCCCAACCACTTGTATGATTAAATGAATGTTTTCAACTCCCAGACTTACCCAAGAAGTGTCAGCACTCGAGAGTGCTGCAGAGCTCATTGATGGCGATAAGCATGTGGAGAGTTGGAACAGCCAGTGACTGACATGAAAGAAGAAAAAGGCGTTGCTGGTCTGCATCAGCCGTACATACACAGCACCAGGAGTAGCAGAAATACCCAGGTAGAACCCAGGGGGTGGGTAGTACTCACTTGCTGGTAGTACGACCATGCGGGACTTGAATATTATTAATCTTTGCCCTGAGAATGTGCCAGTGCACGCTATGTTACAAAAATGTGCGCTGGCTTGAACTTAAACCGCAACCCGTCTGCTTACTAGTACGGAGCTCTTACCAATTAAGGTAACAAGCAAGGGTTAGTAGAGGAGCGATAGATTCTCCTCTATAGGTGTGTTACATCCAAAAGTGTCCTCCTTTCCTATCAGATGGTATTAGAATATATATTTTACATAATGCCTATATATGGTTTAATTTTAACTATTTAGTTCACCAGGTAGACAAGGTATGATATTATTAATCTTTTCCTGGAGATGGCCACGCTCGCAAGTGTTGAAAAAAATGTGCGCTGGTTTGGACTCGAACTTCGGCAACCTCCGCACATCCCTGCATTCTTACTAACCTAATCTTACAAGCCAGGGTTGGTTGGTTGTTTAGGACTTGTGCCACATATGGGTTCATTCTCAGCCTTCTATATAAGAATGCCCACCCCTTGTGTGTACAATTTAATAAGAATGGGTCACTTTTGATAAAGATTCTTGAATTTTTCATAAAATTTGTCAAATTTTTGGTGATTGCAAAAATGAATGCTTTGAACAAGACTTTACAAAGGCTATCTTTCCATTTCCCACTCAGTCCCCTTGTTGGGGTCTATTGGTTATGCAGGAGGTCTCTGGTTCAAATCTGGCTGTAACATATGGAAAGATAAAAACTTATTGCATCTTTGAATCCAGCACTACGTAGTTTCTTCTTAAATTGGGTTTTGTAATCACAAATCTTGTAACTAATATTTTTGTTGGCACGCATCATTTCAGGTCAAGTTGGTGGGATCCTTCTTACGATGTTTTGCCGTCTAATATAGATGAGATTAGAGAAAAAAAGGGCGCCTCCCTTTTTTCAGGCAATGCAGTGGGCGCAAATGCTCTGTAAAAAATTGTATTTTCATCTATTTTCTGATAACCAAAATTAAAAATCTCCTTTTTTTCCCAAAACCCATGATGAATTAGTTTTTACTTGTCTCATTAGGGCCTAAAAAAGAAATTGTTTGATTGGCGTAACATAGAAAAAAATTAGGTAGGTAGTCGGATTTTATTTATTTTTTTTTATTTTTTTTTTAATGTTTCACATACCAGAACACAACAATAATGAACACATACAACAATTGCACATCGTCACTTTTTCTGTAACACAAAAGAAAAAAAATCTTTTATTTGCATTTTGAATAGTTCCTGCAATCCTTTAGAGTGCCGAAGTATGACGTCATTAAATTCCTGTTTTTGCATTTCAGCGTTTTCATGACCATATATCAGTAAAACATGGTGGAAAAAAAATAAAAATATTTAGGGTCAGCAGTAAAAATAGGGTCGGTCGGGTTACGCCAATCAAACAATTTTTTTTTAGGCCTTATGTAATTGAGGCTCTGCTCACGTTTTGAAAACTTTGAGGAACAGGACATGGAATAACCCTTCAGGGATTTCAGACTACACCATTTCATACAATCATAAATATTCAAAAGCACCTCTAGGAATTTCATTATAAACCAATATGCTCCCACAATTTCCGGAGATAAATCGTTGATAAAAAAAAGAAAGAAATACACAACTGAACTAAAGGTTAAAACTCAATTTGACCACTTTATTCTGGTTCTTTTAGTTGCAAAAACAGATTTGTTTGAAACTTGTGACAGAGCATAATGAATGTTGTTCTAAATATAATCTATATTTTACAAGGGACATCTTATGTACCAGGTAAATGTTGTTTTACTCAATCCTGATTTTTATTCCCCTGCTTGAAAAGCAGAGGGGGATATTTGCGAGGGCGCGAATGTATGTGTGTTCCAGTTTGGTTAGGTTTTGGTTTAGAGAATACACAGCTGTTTGAAAGTCTCATTTATTATGAGAAAGTCTCATTTATTAATTATCTCACTGATCAATTTAAAGGAGGATGGCCCGATTTAAGTATATGAAATTTTCATCTTGATAGATTGGCCTTCACCCCAAAACTCCATCTGCAAAGTTTCGCGCCGATAATTCCAGCCGTTTTGATGTAAGGATAAAACGTGATTTGTTAAAGCCACAAGAGTACTGTGTAAAATTAATATTGGTCGACCAAAGAGGGGCACATTTTCACTCATAACTTCCAAACCAAACATCCTTTATCCCTAAGATTTCACAGGGTAAATGAGAAAAATAGTAGCATTCTTCTGATACAAAAATTTTGGCCACATCCGGTAAAATCTGGACTTCTGGGGACGAGGCTATTAGCGATTGGGCCATGGACCTTTAAATATTTAAGTAACTGTCATGCAATCAGCACTAGAAGCAGCTCTTCTGGCCATCTTTTTAAAAATGTTATGACTGGAATTTATTGTGGTGTATGTTAATAAAGGTTTAATGTTTTTTAAATAAACGTAATGACACGATATAACACAATTGTGTTGAGTTGTCGTTAAACTTTAATACTCACTCACTCACTCTGGCCATCTTTTTATCCGTCAATGTAACATCAATTATGGAAAAGGTGCCTTCCAATATAAGGGAAGTGTCACATGGAACATAATTTCACAGGATATAAGAAATTCAGATTCCCTTGGCGTTTTCAAAATGAAACTAAAAAGGATTTAAAATTATGATGATACCCTTTAAATATTGTATTTTGTGATATACTGTATTTGCTTTTAAATTTGTTTTTATTCTTGTATTATATGTAATTATTGTTATGTAGGGCCCTACTGTAAATCAACTCTGTTGTGTAGGCTACCCTGTTGAAAGATGGTTAATAAATAAATAAATTAAAAAATGACAAAACCAGAATGAAACAAAAATTATCGCCGGCGAAACACTTTTGACAACTGATTTGGAATAGTTAGTCCACTAACTACATTCTGTGTAAATCTCACGAAATTCCATTGCGGGCAAATATGATTTTTCTTAAAAATCTAGTTTTCCACGTCTTTCAATGGGCATATAGAGGGTGCTATAACATACAAATCATGACCTTTGTAGGCCTATATAGCAAGATTCCCGCAATGGATTTGTCTGATTTTTGCAGAGATGATAGCTCTTGCATGTCCCTACTTATATCAGTTGTCAAAATTGTGTCGCCACTGCTTAAAATTGTTCTTAAAATAAGAGACAATTTGTATGGGGTCAAACAGCTGTGAATAAAGGTATGATTTGGGGAACCAGTACTCTCTTTACGATGAATTGAAACCATTTTTTTTTTTTTTTTTTTTTTTTTTCATTCTTAAACAGCTTTATAATTCAAGGTCATCTTTAACCCAATTTCACAGAACTTTATCAGAGATGCCAGTTTTCCGAATTTATTCGTGTTTTCCGAATTTTTAAACTGCCTGAAAATTTTCCCGAATTTTATAATTCTTCGGAGGTTAAAATTTAAAAAAAAAAATAAAAAAAAAAAAATCGTCAGAGCAAATGTCATCGAAACACATTACATTTTCCAAGAATTCTTGTATATTTTTCTTTTTTCTGCGTAATTATTAACTCACCTCCAGTGTTGTTTTCGTTGGCCTAGGTTATCAACGTAAGATACACGTTTATGGAGCTTGCGGGGGGAAAAGGAACGCAGACTGAAGACGAGGCTACAATTTCGGTGGCTTCTTTTTTGTGATCTTTTATACAGACAAAGTGTATTGATGAATTTTTCACCGAGAACGAAAAGTTTGCTGTCAAGATGGGCGTTCTTATACATGAATAAAGTTTGGGTCGCGGTAGGCGATAATAGGCGATAATATCGCTCTGAAATGAATCAACCTGCCGAGACCAATTCCAGTGAATGGCTTGAGGACATTACTGGGGGGGGGGGGATTAACGGGGATTATTAGCCAGGAGCCAGGGATTGAATTTTAGTATTCTGCCAACACTTAAAATTCGTGCACCTAAACATGCGGTTTATTATTCCGTTAACGTTGCCGAATTCGTAGGGTGTTTGCAGAATGTTTGTAGGAGGTAGGTAAAACTCTTCGGGAAAGAATTTGTATTGTGCCACCCCATTGAATTCGGCAGCCTCAACGGAAAAACTGCAAATGTTGAATGGTGTGGACTGGAATGAAAAGTACTGAATTCATCTAAACTTAATCAATTTATGTTGGGTAGATGTCATATCTAGTGATCATCAATGTACTAATTTCAATTACTACAGTATTTATTATGCCGGCCATACTAATTACTTGAATGCAATATTGTCATGCTTTTCTAAGCATAAAAATGGAGGCAGGGAGACATCTCCTAAAGCTTTCAAAATAGTTACAATTCGTTGCCCATGGACCCACCAGGGGCCTAAGGCGGGCCCCTGACCCCCCACCCGCTAGGTCGCTGCGCTTGCTACGCTCTACTTGGTCAGTGATATTTGTAGAATTTTTTTTAATAATACCCTTCTGGCAATCATCTCTGCTTTAAATGGCTTATAGCAACAAGAAAGGACTGTCGCCACCCAGTGACAAAAAATTGAACACCTCGTTGAACGCACGAACATCACAAGCTACGCAATGTTGGCAGTGCCGCGCAAACGTAAGAAAAATGTGGTGTGAGGCGAGTGCTTCAATCTCCAAATAACCGTCAGTATGCAGTGCATACTCCTTGGTTCAATTGTCGAATTGAACCCGGCCATCACCAATAAATTTGCTTATATTTTCACAGCTGTTTAAGAATAGGTTTTTGTTTTTTTTTTTCAGGTACTTAATTAAAAGTTGAAGTCTGATTTAAACCAGACTTGGGGTTTAGTGCAGTAGGGGTCCTTCATATGTGAATGATGTTCAAAGGTCATAGACCAAGGTCAAAGGTATCGGAGGTAATGTTCCAGACTGCCATCTGGCAGGGGGATGATGCAAGTTTACTTGCAGTATTTTAATAGCCTTCAGACTAGAGCCTTCTATTCATTAGCTTCAAGTCAATCATAGTGTATCTTGTTATTTTGCTTTTAGTCTTGGAAGATGCTTTAAGTAAGGCTGTAGCTGAGAGGCGTGATCTGGAGGACATCGCAAAAAAGACTACAAGCAACAACTAGACAAAGCACTCGCCACAAATAAAGTAAGTTCTTAACTTGTAGGGCCACAATATACATTATTTTGTTCTGGTTCCACTATATATGACCCACCCCTTACAGGAAATGATGTAATCAAGTGGCATATGTGCATGGACATTTATGGACGTACCTGTTTGCCAACCACATCTCATATGCAAAGCACAAATTTATCTTTATGACCCACACCTGCTGGCCTCGAAAAATTGCCTGTCCGATTGCCCGGGGCACTGAAAACAATTTTCTTGCGGCAATTCAAATGTATACCACCTGTATGATCGAGCTAGCGATATCTTTAAGGAATGGTTCTTTAAATTTCTAAGCTGTCTTTTTTGAATAAAATTATGGTTTTGATATAAATTTGTACTACAACTCTGTGTAATAGGAAAGTATAGAGGCTACAGGTTAAATTGAAGGTCCTTATAGTCATTCCTGGTTGCTCATGACCAATTTTAGGTTAATAACTGCGCATTTACTATTTGCGAGAAAAATGGGACAAATCAATGCACACGCACTGAGATTTTGATATGTTTAATGCACAAAAGATATGCAGGAGCGAGTGCATTGGACAAGCATAAAAATTCAGCGCAAGTGCATTGATTTGTCCCATTTTTCGAGCAAAAGTAAATGCGTGGTTATTAACCTAATTCATACACAACAGAAAACAAAAGAATTTTCCTTAATTAGTGATAAACAGTTGTTTTAAAATATAATTTACTATAGTAGTTAAAAAAACAAATTGCCCACTGATAAAATAAATCAGTCCTGCATGACGCACACACATTCTAAAGCACAGTACGCGGAGTGCAACTGGACCTTCTCAATCCACTTGCTTTACATTCGTGTATTTTGTTAACGGCTTCACTGATTTGCTGCTGTATATGCGTAAATACGCAGAGTGTATAAATAGGTCACAGTCCCCATAGAATGTCTGGGCTAATCATTTATCATACCATCTAGTAGATTCTAGCCATATCATTGGTCAATCGCCTCAATTTACTGACTAAATATTTCCCCATATCCTGCCTTCTGAGCGCATCTTGGGCTCCGTATCTGATCAATAAGAAATACGCATGCACAATATCTGTTGTCAAGTAAACACATAATGGCATCATTGCTTTCGGCTAGCTTAGCCTGGTCTACTACACTTTCTGCCGCTGATTTGGATAAAACTTAAAAATAGAATGGTAAATGTCACTGGTTATGATACAGATGTATCAAATCGCGACCCCCGTACATGTTCACCTGCTGCCTCACGCCTCACCGTGTATGGGGGTCCTCGATTAGATATATTCCGTATCCGACCCCAACTCACCTAATAACTAATATTATTATGCATCTGGTGTGCAGTGCTGCAGTGCGAGTAGTGCGTTCCGCCCAACACAGCACAATACGCAAAAATATTGGGCAACAGGTCAAGCAAATACTCTCCTTTTATTAAGTTTGAAGCAAATTTTAAAACTGTTTTTGTCAAGTTAGCTTCTTCTTGCATAATAATAATAATATTGGATGACTTTTTCGGTTGATAACAGAAAATATCGCCCTCGCCAAGAAAATATCAGGCTCGTCTTCGACTCGCCCGATATGTGATCTAGGCTCGGGCGATATTTTCTGTATCAACCTCAGCCATACAATATTAATTAAATTATTCAGACTCTGTATATTTCAATGTCGTAAAGGTTCATGATACTCTTAAATCTGGTGGAATTACTAAATTACTATGATTTTACACACACAAATATGTTGATATTGTCTAGATATTTTTTAAAGAGAACTGCTGACACTTCAGAAAGAAGTACCCCCATTTTTTTAAACCCAGGTTTTTTTGCAAATTATTTGGAAATGCTACCAATGTATTAGATTAGATGACACCTGAAGTGAATGAAGCTTTGAACTTGATGTCTTTATGTAATAGATGATGATTAGGATTCTCTGTCAGGCATGGCAACGTTTCCTTTTTAAAGTGACAGGAGGAGATTGTTAAGGATACAAATTTATCTCAAATTTTCACTGGATCGGTTGTAGAACCACTACAGAGACAAGCTTTTTGAAGGTTAATTGGGCCAAACAGGTGCAAAGAAAAGCCAAAACCCTTGATTTGAACTGCATGCTATAGTAATCGTCCCCCATAGAAAACCAGGCTTGACTTTCTGTCGTGCCCCACCCCCCCCCCCCCACGGTACAGAAAAACTAATAAATAATATTCTATTAATAAAGACGGCGTAACGTATTCGGCTAGTCACTTCCGTTGGATCTAATACATGGTAAGCATTCCAATATGTTAAAAAAACAGAGTTCGAGAAAAAATTGGGGGGCGGTTCGGGCGCTTCTTCATGGAAATCTCCTCATGTCTCTTTAACCACTTTGGGGAAGCTTCAATATTTGTGTATTTATGCAGGACTGAGTGAGCAAATGGAAGTGTGTATGCACATATGAAGCATGATCCGATGACAACTACTTCCCAGTGTGTACAAGTGAACAGCAGACATTTAGCTAAGGAGAACAAGGTTAGTAGCATCAGGGCACAGTCATAGTAATGAATGCTAAGATTTCTCTCTTCTCTCTGGTATATATATGTGGAAATTAAAATCCAGACAACATATATACTGAGGTTTTTTTTCTGACCTGATAATGTGTAAATTTCAATATTTGACATCCTTTTTTTACATGAAATGTTAGAAACCAAATTTGTGGGCAGGCTGTTTTTCATTCTCTAACCATGATTCAAAGATTAGAGCAAAAAATTTCAACGGCATTGCACTCATATTTTGACACAATAGAGTCCTAGGGTTTTGTCAAGTTGAGATATGATGGGTAAGCAAAGCTTAATCTAGCGAGAGTTGGAAGTTTCAATTATATCAACGATCTGACTGAAGATTTTTGACCCACAAGAGTTGGATTGACTACCAAGCTTTCTTTTCAAAGTCTTGTAAGCGTATGTCATTGTATTGCCTTTAAAGTGGGTGACCCGAAGTTTTCCGTCCTCCTATGGAAACATTATAGACCAAAACATCTGATACAAATTTTGAGGTAAATCACTCCTGCCGTTGGGTAGTGCAAGACAAAAAGGTGTATACATTGACCCATAGGACAGTAAGTGTAACCTTTGGAGACATTTTTTGTTCATAAAATCAAAAGAAATCATTTCCTGGGCCTAAATTTCATTGGATCATGAGTAAAATATGAAACTTTTTTTCTGCTCCCCAAATCTCATTTTTGATGGAGATTTAAGTGAGGGACGAGGTTGACAATCCGGGTCACCCACCTCTAAGCTTTTCTTTCCTATATACTGATTGGTTAATTAATCATATAACTCCATGAGGATTAATTTAGGGGTTCACTCATGGTTTTCATACGTAAACGATTGTTTGGCCGCGGGCAGGCCGGCGCACGGGTGTGCAAAGCGACCCCAGCCGCTGCCCAGAGGGCCAAAACAAGCGTTTAATCATGAAAATCTATGATGAACCCATTCACAGTCACATCATTATTTGCAGGTTTGCTACTTTAAATCCTTCCCAAAATAGCTGCAAAGTACTCTTTTCAATGTAATGTTTTTGTTGTCTTACACTGAGAAAGAAAGCAATTTTTGGGGGGGGGACTCGATGTTTCAAATGGGATGTTCCATTACAGAATAGGGTGTGTGATGCGATGTGCACTATCATGCAAAATATATGAAAGCATGTTTTGTGTTATTCAAACATATTCTGAAAAATACATTTTTTGTTAATAGTCAAGGTATATTGGCGTCAATATTTATTTTGCGACATAATAGCCATAGCAACAATTCTCATTGTACACACGTCTACCTATTCTAAATGCCTACCCAAAAGCAAAGTGATCAGAAAATGTTTTAGACTGGCTCTCTTAACCAATCACAAACGAGGAATTGGAAATGTCAGAGTCTGTCAATGGGATTTATACATTTTTCATCAACCATAAAACCTGATTAAAATAAGATTGTGGTTTGATAACAACTCTTTGCATCCCCACTCTTCTCTAAACAATTTTTGCAGGATCTTCAACGAGCAAGAGTGACAATTTTAACTGCCTGCAGAGATGAAACACTAAGTCTTTCAAAGACTTACAAGCGAGCCAACAAGAACAACATTCCAGGTACAATAGTGATCAGCGTCAGGCATCTTTGGATGAGCTGACTAATGCCAAGAGCTGATCTTTCTCAGTTTTGAATGCAATGAAGAAGGAATATCAAGTGGCTGCTGAGGGAGGTTTGCTAAATTACAGCAGCAGTTGCAAGAAGCCTCGAGAGAGACTGACCAGTTCAAAGAAACTGAAGATATTTGAAGTCTCAATTCAAGAACTGATGAGAAATGTTTTTTAAAACATTTCAAACACAAGGAGTAGACGTGGGGCGACAGGAAAACTGAAGGAAGAATTGGAAAGTTCAAAATGTGGAATTGAGAAAGGCCACGCGAGATGCTGCAAGTGTCAGTGAAGAGTTACAAAAAATCCAAAGTGTGCAGTGAAGAACGTCGAAACATTTGAAAACAAACCATGAGGAGCTCAGAGGTAACAATTTCAAACGTCAACACAAATGTTGAAAAGCCTCGAGAAGAACTTGCACAGATGAAACAAGACCCGTGACTCGGTGAACATCTAAATCTCTCAGGAAAACAAGACCAAGAAGCTACATCTCATCTGAATGATTGAAAGGAAATCACAGTTGACCAAGTATTAATGGAGTTAGAATCATCTATTACTTTCAGCAAAAACTTAATATGAGAACAAGGAGAAGAAGTATCTCAATCCAAAATCAATCAACTGATGGTGATGATTTTGAAAGTCTTGGGACAGGAAACTGCAAAATTACAAGATTTGAAGCAGAGTCTGAAGATCAGATGGAGAAGCAGGAGGCAGAGAAGAAACAACAGTTGATGTCTGAATTAGCAAACGGTCAAAGGTGGAAGATAAGGAATCTAACACTACTTTACCGGATTGTCAAGTCAAAGTGGATTCACTTCGACAGGGAAAAGAGCTCTCCAGTAAGGACTTGAAACAGGCACCAGAAAAGCAGCTAGACGCTACTTAGGGGCAGATGATTTGAAGGACCAAGTCGACAAGCGCTGCTCAAATACAGTACACAGGAGGAAATTTATTAGTGGAGGAATTACACTGTGAAACTGACGAAGTGGTGAGGAAAGGGGAGCCACTAACAATCAGAGTTAACCAGAACAAAAATAAGGAACAATGTGAGGTACTTGAGAAGGATTTGCAAGATATGAAGATGAAAATAAACATTGATAGGGACCAAGATGCCTTGGGACGAAAAGATAAAGATGCTTGAGGAAGCAGTTTTGTCAAAAGAAATCTAGAAGAAAATGGTACTGGCACGACTAAAGAACAAGTATGAAGCACTACAGTAAATTTGCACTGCCTCAAAAGTCAGAAATAAAGCTCGTCCAGTGAAATACAGGAGCAGATTGTTTCAATGCAATTGGGAAAGATAGTTTGAAAGAAGCATCTACCAAAAATGAGAGAAAACAATAGAAAATCAGAAGGTACTGCTAGCATCAGCATCACAGGAGCAAAAGTCTTTGATGGAGACACAACCACCGATTTGGAAGAAAGATTACTGAATCAGTGATGCAAGGATTAAGGAACTTAGCAGTACCTTGGAAGATGTCAAAGAAGAAAAGATCGTTGATGGAGGAATTGAAGACAATTAAGGAAGCCCATATGATGTCAATGACTCAATGTCAGAAACTAAAACAGCAGATTGAATTTAACAAGAATGCAGAGGAAGATGCAATTGGAAGGCTCAAAGAACATGGAATGAACAGGAAAAAGAACATTATTCAAAAGTTGAAGCAAAAATAAGTGCACTTTGTGAAGAAAAGCTGAAAAGTAATCAAGAATTAGAGAAACATACAACAACAAAAAAAAAAAAACTCTTACGTACAGAAGATGAAAAAAGACACAACCGTCAGGAGTTGAGCTCTCAAATTGAAGAACTGAAGACTCAAATACCACAAAAGGATGCAACAATTCTGGCCTATCAAGAAGAAGGACAAAGAGGAGTGAAGTTAGCGAATTCAAAGGAAGAAGAGATGCGAGTAAGGATCTGAAGGAACAGCTAGAAGTACTGACTGCAGAAAAGCAAAAGTATGCACCAATTTTGAATGAAGAGAAGGCTAGTCAGGCCAAGTTGCAGAAACGAACACAAGAAAAACAGAAAACTTGGTAATGAGAATAAATGTTACAAGACAGACTGGCAGTAATGGGGTACCGAAATCAAAGGAGCCCGGGATAAAGAGAGAGTACTCTACGAGCAAGAATTGAAGAAATCAAGTTGCAGAGCTCAGCTTCAAGAACGAGCTGGAGAAAGTCAATGACCCCTGTGAAGATGTGAAAGATCAAAAGACGACCTAGCTGTATCCTTGAACATTGACGGAAGAGAGAAGGACAATCTGTACGCTGATTTACAAGCACTCTTGCAGCAATCAGAAACACGACTCCATTCAGTAGAGAATGAATCTGTGCCCAAATTCCTGATTTTTTTTTTTTTTTTTTTTTTGGAGACGTCACGAACAAGGTCATCAGTAAACTTCAAGGTGTTCAGACTGAGTATGATGAGAGTAAATAGGGGAAAATCAACAGCTGAAGAATGAGTTGGAGAAGACTTTGTTAGAGTGTGGGCTTTGAAGAACAAACTGATGGATTAAGAAAAACAACGGCAGAAGGGTTTTAAGGGTGGGGGGGGCCAGGGTAAGCACTTGTCTGTTAGCCCGCATGGTGCTAAGGCTGTATTGGTGTTAATGCGATTTAGCTAAATGAAGATTATCTTGAGATAAATGTATCGCTTAAAGGGATTAGCAACAATAATGCGAGAGAATAAAAAAAACAAGGTTGGAAATGGAAATGCATTTTTTAGTTAATAATCAAAGATAATATTTAATTCCGTAGACTTACATTAATGTAGGAACAAAAACACCAATAGTGAAAAAAATGAAGGGATTTGGGAAATTTGTCATACCATCTCCGCAATAGACAAACAGCGATGACAACTCAAAATTCTAGACTAAACTGCTGCTTTTTTGAGAGGTCAAACTGTCGGGCCATGACTGCACAATATTACCTTATAAAGCTGGAAGGCTTTTTTGAGTCCAAGTCGGAATTTTGAACCGCACGTATAGAAATTAAAGAATCAATAAAAAGTACTGCCGTCTTTAATACATGGATTTCAAGCCAACCACTTGCAGGTTTGTTAGCAATCTTATGTCCGTAACCAAATAACAAAATAAAAATTTTGATGATTTTTTTTGATGTTTCAGATCAGCAAATTGCTGCTTATCCCTTAAGTAAAATCATTCCCAGAAAGGACGTTTAATTGCAATTTGAAATAGCTGCCAAAATACATTGAAATTTAAAATTTGATGTGTAGGGTAGTTTAAACAAGTGTTTTAGCAGGTATTTTTGTCAAGTGACCACAGCTCATTGCACTGTCAATGACAACAGCAATGGCACATATTATTCTCGTCTAGTTGGTGTAGCCCCTAAATGCCTCTTGGAAAGCACGATTCACTTAGTGCATACAACACTAAGTTAGAGTCTTTAAATCATGATATGGTACTTTGTTTAAGCTGTCTGCTTTGAGGTAAGCGATGGTTAAAATATTAACCATTATTGCTTAATTCAATTTTAAAGGGTGGCATGCTGCAACGAGAGATTTTAAGTCATCACATTTTCTGTGTTAGTAGTGATGTATATAGATAGACATGGGCCCCCAGTAGATTCCCTACCTTTTATTTGGCTATACCACAAAACTTTAAAAATGAAAATAAAACGCTGATTTGTATATGCTTATGTTCAATAGAAAACATAGGTGATTTCGTATTGTCATGTACGGAAATTAGAAATTTCAGATTTTTTGTTTTTTTTTTTTTTTTTTTTTTTTTTTTTTTTAATGGGGTTATTTTTGATAGAGAGTGTACACCAGTGGAAAAATCCAGAATTTCACATTTTTTAGGAGACACATGTTATTTGAAATCTCTCATTGCCACCTTAATTAGGTGATTTTAAGCTAAAATTGTGTTTAGCCAAACAAGTTTCTGGAATTACAGGGCCCAAAATTTTATTAAAAATTGACCGGTTTCTCCCAGTTTCTTAACTCGCTATCTCTCATGAGAAGTTTCATATTATGTTGTCAATCCTTGAATTTAATTGTGCCTTTCTGGGAAATTAAAGGGGCATAATGGCATGAAAATATTTAGACATAATGAAATGAGTACTGAAATCACTTCCACAATTTGAAAACAATTTGGTTTTTACCTTCGTAAAAACAGCAAGAGTTGTGTAATTCGCCACAGAAAATTCAGGTGTTTACATCACTACCAGATACAAGGTATTTAGCATGTTTGTGTAGTGGACAAGTATAGCCCCGGGGGTCCGGGGCAAAGCGACTCCCATATGGAGTGCCCGTTAGATAAACCCTCGAACTAGTCTTGTGGAACACAATTCAAAAGATTCAGACTAGGATTCAGACATTTACTTAAGGGTAGTAAGAGATTGATCTGACAACAGGGGCGGCACCAGGGTAAATCATAGGAGGGGCGCAACATCATATGAAAACAACCTTGAGCTTGCCTTCTTGCGTCCTATTGAAAAAATAAGTGACACAAAGAGTTTCAGGCTGGACTTGAAAATAATGTCTTCTGAGTCGCAGATCGCGATGTTCAGTGTTGCCATTTTTTAAAATGTTCCAAAACTACGTAACAAAAACAACTCTTAACCAACCTCTGTGACAGAATAGCATAGCTCACTCATACATGAAATTCTGTTTGGGGGTATGTGGCATTGGTACAAGCGACTGTAATTCAAGTTAACGTGCAATCTCATTGTTTATGCACAACGATAGAAAGGGAAAGTCACTGTACAGTTACCAGGCTTTTGCCGGCAGCTAGCTATGGCAAAGCTAGGCAATTGATGGGCACAAAGTATATAGTACAGGCTTGGGTCGGAATTTTATGAGAGAATGCGAAAGTTAGTACTTTATTTTTAAAATTGAAGCAAAAACTAGGTTCAGCACTGATGGAGGGTAAGAAGATTTCTTACTCTGGTGCATGGGTTGGAATCTGCAAGCTTGCGAAGGTGCCGAATTCGGGTATACATTTCGGCATATCCTTGGCATTTTGTGATGTTAATACACTATTTTGATTTTGTTCAATCGAGTGTGTTTCTAATAAGTACAGATATTGAGAATGAAGTCCGATCCTTAAACCTAATAATTGATTTTTGTTTTCCCAAAGTCACTTATTGAAGACATCTTTAGGCTAGATAGATGTGGCTCTTTAAAGTGCTTGTTATGATTTATATGTATTGTGTTCTCTACTTGATATGAGAGCCTGGCCACTTGCACATACCCCCAATCAAGTACGTGGGAAAACAAATTGCGGTTGATGTTAGACGCAATTAAGCATGTTACAAAGCCCATTCAATACTGTGCTAATATTGATGGTTAACCAACCACTAAAACGGCGGTTTTTGGTTTATATCTGGGGAATGAAAGGATTTTGAGGCTCAAAATTCAGGATGACAATGAGAAAAATACGGCTATTCATCTGATATCAAAATCAATTTTTTTAAACCTATTTTTTTACGGGTAAATCAGGGGGTCCCAAAGACGATCGGAAATGCACCTTTAAGAAGAACTTGCGTGGATACTACAGTATAATTGCACTGTAATTCTTGCCATTTGGCAATATATATGCAGTACCTATAAGGGTAGCCTTGAATTAATTAAAGTCACGCAATTATTCGACATAATTTTGAAACCCGTAAAATTTCTAATGGGCCCCTTAGATTTTGATTTTGCAGTGCTTAAGGGTGCTTCACAAAATGAACGGACCCGGAGGATTTCTCGGCCAGCGCAAACCTTTGTGTATCGTGAAAGCAGCAAATAAGGGTCGAGAACTGCTTTTTCAATGAGTGATAAACTTTGTTCGATCTTTTTAAGAAGGAAGAGGTGGTACCGTTGCAGCTTCACCAGATGCTGTACAACACCTGGAGAAGCGTAGGTAATAAACTATAATGATGGATCACATGTCGAATCATACTGATTTTAAATTAATGACAAAGAGTACACCTTATATGTAGTATGGTCTGAAGCAAAATGTAGCAGGTTGAATTTCTGGAGAAAATTGTAATTAGAAGATTATTTTTTTTTTGTTCGTAAAAGGCCAGAAATTAAATGCAGTGGCCTATGGGGCACTGTGATACAAAATATGATCATATGATGATTGAGTGAACCAATGGAATGCAAACAAAATGAATAGTGCGTGACGTGTATCCGTTTAAACGGTTACACGAAAAGGAGGGTCACTAAATGTTAGAAAATTCACTACACGTTTACACGTCAGCAAACCATACTAATTTTTTGTGGCCGCCAGCTATAGGATGGCAGGACCACTTAGCAATCGTTGTGCGTGTGTATGTATGTGTGTTGATGGATTGGTGTCAAAATTGTTAAGTTTTTTTTTAACTTGACCCCTCAATTGAAAAGTTTAACTTCAATTGGAACCAAGCTTAAGTCATCGGGCACAATGGGATCCCTCATATGTTGACGGGGTCAAAGTATGTGGAAAGGTCAAAGGTATGTGAGGTCACAGTTGAAAAATGGGTTAAAAATGTAAAATGATCTAAATTGAAAATTGAAGTTCAATGGAACCAAACTTTTGTCCTAGGTGCACCATGCATCCCTCATATGTTGATGAGATCAAAGTCACGTGCCAGGGTCAAAGATCAGGGGGCGGCCCACAGCTTATATTCTTTGAAATAGCGAGCGCGAAAGCCTGAGAAACCGCGAAATTCTAGTTCAGTATTATTTTAATTGCTTGAAGTCAAATTTTCACCAAAATACCCGCCGTCAGTGAAAAGTAAAAGTTAAACAGTTCAAATGCTTCTTCTAGAACTGTGTTTCCGACCTTTTCGGGAACAGGGAAATCCCCCGTTTACCAAGACTTTCTTGTACGTGAGGGAGCGACTTCGGCAATATACACCGCATAACACGGCCCCAATTATGCGGTGCTTCAATTACAGAGGGATCTCAAAAAAGGTAAAAGACAGCGCTAATGGAGCTCCCACATTGATACGTCGTTGAGATCTTTGGGATATTATTGGTTAAACATAAGATAGGTAAGTACAACAACATTTATGGTTCAAGATGATATTTATGATCGAATGCAAAGCCGGTAACCCGATTACGAACGAGTTATGGTGCAAGAATTGATTTGCGTGGAAGCCGCCCAATTCGGAGTCGTTACTTGTTGACCTGTTACACGTTTAAAACAACGGAAATACAGGACGTGAAACGGATAGGAAACTAAACGGTAACTCCCAGCTAAACATCAGAATCAAATGAAAATTGGGTAATATCTTTCCTGAGGATATATCCATGAACACAGATGAAGTTTGCTACATGTAGGATCACGAAATGCACCTTAAAGGCACTCAGAATTTCCCGATGAGGGCGCACTCATTTTCAAACAAACTCGTGTTTTTTGCATATGCATAAGGGCTAAAAAAAAAAAAAATGGCTTTGTGGGTAACCCGACCGACCTATTTTTACCGCGGCCCTAACTATTTTTATTTTTTTGTGTGAAAAAAAGTTGTTTTTAACAACACGTAAAACAAAATATTGTCATTTAAGATCGCGAATGATGCCTCCACCGCGAGCTGATGCCTCCAAAATGACAAAAAAAGATGTGTTACAGAAAAGTGAAGATGTTGGCCATTTGTTTTGTATGTTGTCATAATTTTTGTGTTCTGGTTTAAACATAAAAAAAAAAAAAAATCCGACCTACTACCCTATTTTTTGTTCTATGTTACGCCAATCAAACAATTTTTTTTTTAGGCCTAATGCTTGTCCTATACTAATCACGGTGTGAAATACCTAAGCACAAATCGAAACCCTTCATATAGAAATCACAACTTTGTTATACAATTCCGGATCCGGACTTTCGCTTATCCGGTATCCTAAGCACTGTTACCCTGTGCATAAATATTTACTGCATGAAAACGAAAAATCCATTCATCTGTAACTTTCGAATTAAGCTTTTTAGGCGACTATCTGTTCGTTCTAGTGACTAGTTTAATTACTTACTGCAACCAAAATTATATATTTCATATCCTCTGATCCGGCCTTAGTCAAGTCATCCATTAGCATCTCATGTTAGTGAGTTACATATAGCAAGTTAAGGTCCATTCATATTTCATTCACTAACATGAAAGTGGATGAAAGCCACTCGACTCATGCAAGCGACATACTTCAAATTTGCATTTTACTTGCTGCTTTGTTGAGTTAGAGATGGTTTTCATCCATTTTCACTGCAGTGCGTACGTATGAATGGATCTTTTATGCCTGGTTGGAGCCATTTTCCATGGTTCCAAACATGTATGTTCAAATGGAATTTTGTACTCTTGGACTCTGGTGATCATGAACAACCAATGGAATAACCACATCCTAAACATGATGATCCTGCAGGTCTATAAATTAACCATGTGAGATAATGCCAATAAAAAAAAATGTGTTTCCTCCCGGCCCCACTCCAATTTTTGGTGCCGCATCATTTTTGTATGTGTCGCTGCCTTAAGGCAGGAAGAACACATAGTATCACTTTGGTCCACTGTTGTTCGTGTGTTGTCTGTTGTTTAATGTGAAAAATGGTTAACATTCGTTTCTGTATTCCCTGGGGTGAAACCCATTCAAACCAGTCGTCCGTGCTGTTGCTGCTGACATTTTGAATATTGCAACGGATAATTATTAGTTTGGTTTTGCTTGACAGAATGTCAATTCGATAAAAACACTCCGGCAAAATATCAGTTAATGTTGGATGTTGTGTGCTATTGGGTGGTTTAAATTTTGTCCTACCCATGGCACACAACGAATGAAATGAACAAAAATCAGTCGTCGTGATTTAAATCAACCGCCTCATTGAATACATCTTCCCTAAGCGCGCATGCATTATGAGAAACGAGAGTATCTGAGCACAATATCCAGGTGCACTATTACTACAACCGGCCACCTTAACAGACATCAATTTTGTATCACGACCACTACCGCTTAGTGATATTGCAAAGCGCACCCACACAGTGGCGTAGCCAGAGGGGGTGCAGGGGGGCATGTGCCCCCCACCCTCGATTTACAAAATGGTCCGTCGTACATTTGTCTAAAAACGCTGTTGCTTTGATGGCGTTGTGTGTGATATTAAATACAGGAGCTCCATAAGACTTAGTTACTACTATCACTGGTTAGGCAGATGATATTACATAAACTAACTGCTATAGTACTATTACTATCTTTGCGTTGGTGTTTGGTTATGATTTTACATTCCCCCCCCCCCTTCAGATTTCGAGACGACTGAAAAAAATTTTGGGTCAACCGGCGAGCGTAGCGAGCCGTTAAAAGTTGTTTGTCGTACATACACGTGGTTCGGTACTTCATAATCTTGTGCCCCCTCGTCAACCAAATCCTGGCTACGCCACGGCACCCCACAGTATGTGGAAGACGCGTAGGAACCATTGCTTTCTATTGTTTGGACTCTAATGTTTTCTTTGTTCGCAAAACATGCGAGACGATGAATTTCTAAAGATTACGTAAACGTTTTGCCTCTCTATCTAATGAACCTCTTTGCGTGAAATATCCACATACTTGGAATGTCTTTACACCAAACTTGAGTCCATAATGCAACATGGGATCCCTCATTTGCTGAAGATAGTCAATGTCACATACCAAGTCAAAGGTCATTGAGGTCAATTGTAAGATATGCTGAAAATGTAAAATTGTACCTACATTGAAAAGTTGAATTCACTTGGAACCAAACTTTGAGTCATAGGTGGCAACATTGGATCCCTCATTTTTTGATAAGCGGTTTAAAGGTCACATGCCAAGTCAAAGGTCATATGAGGCCTATCATTATAAACCGCGATGGCAGGTGACACATGTGGTCCAAGGACCGCATGTATTTTTGTGTCGCTGCCTTAAGGCCAGAAAGACACATAGGAATCACTTTGTCCTACTATTGATGTCTGTTTGATGTCTGTTTTGATTGTCTGTTGTGAAAAAGGGTTACTTTTGCCTCTAATATCCCCTACTTTGATGATTCAAACCAAATTTGAATCGTAGGTCCAACAGGGATCCCTCATTTGTTGATGCAGGGTCAAACGTCACATACCAAGGGTCATGGTCACATACCAAGTCAAGGTCATGTGATGTCAAGTTTGTAGATGTAAAATTGAACCTCATTTGAAAATTGGAAGGTCCATTGGGAACCAAACTTGGTTATTGAGTTTTATGGCATCATTGTTTTGAGGTCAAGGTCACATATCAAGGTCAAATGTCATGTGACATCTATCATTCACAATACCGCGGACGCAGGGAACAAGCGGTCACAGGGACCATGTATTTTTTGTGTGATTTTCAAAAATTTTGCAAAAATTAAAAAAAAAAAGTTTGTTAAATATTAAAAAATAATAATTGGTATGAACTATACTAGCAGTTTCACCAATCTTAATGAAATATTCTTGAGAAATACAGCTCCCCATGCCAGTTATCAGCATTCTGAAGAATGGCTCAATTACAGTGAAAAATTTATATGTAAATGATAATCATTTGTTGTCTTCAGAAGCCTTTCTAAACAGGGCAGCCATCTGCAAAAAAAAATAAAAAAGAAAAAAATACACCTGGCCACAAAAAGTACGCAGCAGTTTGCGATCAGTGATTGTGCAAATAGTCCAATAAATTTTGAAAGTTTTCAAAAAACACATTTGTTGCCTAGGTTTGCGCTGCAGTTACCCCCACATCGCTTGCAAAAAAGCGTGCACAAACGGCTGAGATAGAATGCCCGAAAGATGAAAAACCCCCAAAACCAAAAGTTGCAGGTTTGGATTTTTCAAGGTCACGTGTTACAACACAATGCATACGGGTATTGATTACAAAAAGAGGGTTCCGCCCATCGACACCAAAGAGCCAGAAAGCCTACTTGCAATAGTGCTTGTGGGCCGTGTGTTCGCTGCCGCAGTACACGCATGAAAAACTGCAACCTTTGATTTGGAGGTTTCACATCTTGGGCTTCTATCCAGTCATTTTAACGTTTTTTAAACCAAAGAAGGGTAAACAAAAGAGCAAGAAACTAGGCAACACATTTATATTTAAAACAACTTTCCAATTTATCAGACTTTGGCACAATACTGACGGAATAGCATGCCGAGTACTTTTTGTCCCAGCTGTATTTAGATACTGATAAAGGAAATAAAGTTTGAAAGAATGGAAATCCTTTATTTTGTTTGCAGCTACCAAAGCAAAGAGCTAAAGGATGCATGAAGGTACCGGGACAGAAGCTGAAGTCCTTGCTGTTAAGGCAAGAAAGCGTTAGCAACATCCACGAAAGGTGTGACTGTTATGATAGGGATTGTCTGTTTTTTGGCCCAATGGTTAGGATATTAGCTTTTGGTGCAGGAGGTCTCTGGTTCAAATCCCCGCAGGCACTTGTGGGAATTTAATTGGGTACAAATTCTGGATTTAATGTAAAAGAAAAAATTGATTAAAACTAGAGTTCGCTCTCCCTGTGGTTCATGTGGAAGTTAAAGGACCACGAGAAGATCTTGTCTTCGGGAGGGGAGGTAAGCGTCGGTCCCATGTACAGAGTGTCATTACCTGTACATGTATATCACAGTCAGTAGGGTAGTAGCCTCTGATGCCACAAGCTGTCCTGGTCAGTTTCGAGGGATACCCCTAGAGAGTGTTAACCACGTTGGTATACCAATGACGTCTCGGGTCTCTAAATTGTAAAAATTTCTTTTTTAAATTACATGTGAAATGGAAGCAAGAGCCACAATATGGATCTCACAACAGCTAATCATTGCAATCTTAGCAGTGATAGTTTGCTCATATCACCACCAGTATCCTTACGTAAGGATTATGGTAGATTCACAGAATGCGTACAGGTCCAAATCGGCGATTAGACTTCCATCTCGCTGATAGGAGGCAAATTTTCATGTTGGTAGTGATAAAATCAATATGTAGAGTTTTTTTGGAGCATAGAAGCCGCACTTCAGATGAAGCCATGAAGAAGAAGAAAGAAAAAAATGTTATCCCCACCTTGGTACTTGAAATACAGTGGTATAACTCACATTCCTCTTCACTGGGAATGGAGTCGCTCTCTTTTACTAAATCACAATCTGCTCAATCTGTATGTAACAAATGCTATCGTTCTCGTCAATGAGTTATCTATTACATGATTTACAGAAAGGTTGCATTTGCCCCTGGATTCAATTGCTTTAAATCATAGTTATGTTTGTGTACAAACATCAACACTAATAACAGTTTAAAAACCTTATTGGACCTAACACCCATGCACGGTTACTCGTTAGATTGGTTAGAAACCTGGCAGTTCTTTATGTTTCTTTTCAATTCTCCTGCGAATAATGACACCTGGTTGGGTACAGCCATGCAGAAAGCCTCAACTCTCGTCGTATAAACCCCAGCGCAAAGGTGGAGTGTTATATTCTGGCCGGAGAAGGAATAGTGATGCACTATCTCATAAACAGTCAATTAAAAATAATTTTAGGATTGGAACATTCTATCATGTCGAATACCCTGCTTACTGAAGCGAATGATGCACTGGGACCGTGAATCTACTTAATCAGGGTATCAGTAAACTACAAGAAACGTAAGTAGGTCATTGGGAAACCAAATTAATGGCCTTACAATATTCAGACTCAAGCCCTAACAGTACATTAGAAACTCTGTCCACGTAAATGTCCATCTGTGACTAAATTGAGCTATTAAAAGCTCAATTCCGACTTTATTATCCCCACACCCATACAGTGGACTGTTGTGTGTGTATTAGCACAGAATGTACCGTATTTTCTCTTCTGCAATAAATGCATTGGGATGAATCTCATTAGGGGGGCATTTATTATAGGTCAAAGAGATGTAACTTTTCTGCAAATTTACCGGATTTTTAGCAACAAATAAAAAAAATTCTGGAAATGTAAAAAAAACAACATATTTGTTTTTAGTTTTTTGTTAATTTCTAAGATTAAAGTGTTCATGATAATGGTAGAACTGCATCAAAAGTTTTAAGTACAATTTATTTGTGAAGGTCTGTACTGAAATCACAGAGGAAAATACATTCGCTGGAGCTGCACCGGATGCTACCCTAAAATTTGGCCTTCTGGTCGGTTGAATTTTGATTGTCAAGGAAAGAACTATCCTATGTTACATCTCTGAGGTCATTTATTCAGATGGTGCAAACTGTACACGCATATGCTAAAATTGGGTTTTTTTAACCATGGTGCTGCTGCACAAAAAAAGATCAATGTTTGAACACAAGCGTCAACAATCAGGATGGTATGCATCCCAATCTGCTTAAATGGTCTATTTAACCACAGTTTACATGGAGAGATTAAAGGTGCAACAAGAGATTTCAAAGAACAGGTGAAATCCCGAAAAATGTGAAAAATCTGATTTTGGCACTGGTGTAAAGCTTTATATTAAAAAGATCCTACTGTAAGGCTTAAGCTGAGCACTGTAAATATAACTGAAACTGAATTAAGATAACTGAATATAAGCATAGAAAATCACTTTTGTTTTCATTTAAGTTATTTCTATACACAAAATAAAAAGGTTAAGGCATCTGATCGAGCATCTAATCTATCTGTGAAATCCTACATATACAGAAAATATGGATCACTTGAAATTCTCTCGTTTGCACTTTTAATTTCTATGAAATGTACACTTGCAAAAGGTGCATACACTATACAGTGGTGGGGGCCATCTTAATAAGCACCATGTAATTTTTAATTTTTTTTTATTTGAGACCTTGGTGGAAATATTTGTAAATGACTTCACCAGGTAGCCTTGACTTCTCGGTCAAAGTCAGAAAAGGTCAAAATTGTACATGGTGGGGTCGTTCAAGAAAGTGGGTATCTTTCTAATCAGGTCACAAGGATTTAGAATTTAAGTACACACTTATATCATCAGTGATGTATCAATGAAATGAACTTTTGAACATACAGTATCTTAATCCAAACATTTTCTTGCGTTAGGTTGCATTCCATTGACTGAGGAGTTAATAAACTGCGAGCTGACAAGAGCAAGGCAGAGAAAGAGAGTAGCCAGCACCATGTAGAAAGTTATCAGGTTTGTACTTGATATGCTACCAGGTAACCTCCATTGGGCCAAATTTCCAAGGACACGTGTACATTTGGAAATAGTTGCACCCTCAAGATTTTTCAAATTAAATTTGGAATATTTATGTTTGTTTGATTTTGATTTTTGAGTAAAAAAAAATTGACCCTGATTGGGTCCGCCATTTTGAAGTTTTAAGTAACATAGACTACACATATTTGGTATCATCTGAACGCGGGGTCATTATATTTACTGGCAAAGATATCACATCGGTTTTGTATAGACCGAGCTACAGAGCGTTTCAATCAAGTAGTCGGTTTTTCTGCTCTGTCCACAAATCACATGAATGGCGTTCAGTGCAGGAAATCAAGTGTCCGAAGACAACCAGGATCTTTATTCACTGCGATTTTGATTCGAAAGACTGTAAGATCGGCCTATAACTTAACCGATGTGCATGATCTTTGCAGCAATTACAAGATAAGAAATAAGCAGCTTTCCACAGATACCACATAGTTAGATATGTATTAATTTAAAAAAATTCAAAATGGCGGACACAATCAGGGTCAATGTTTTTTTGACTCCACCCTGTATATTAGCTCTCACCTGAAATGATTACGACCACATCAGTGCCCTTGGGTAACATAAATTTTATAAGAAACCACGCATACAACAAGCATGGCGTTAACACGTGAAAACCACGCCAAGTAATTTTCTTGCATGCACCCTGTTTGACCGATCTGTGACCTTTTTGGTTTCAAATTATAAAAAAAGAAAAATTAAAAACAAATTACAAATTGACAAATTTGAGGAAAAAAAATCTGAAATTGCATGTGTTATTGCTTTTTGTTTGACAACAATCGTAGGCTTCTGTTCAAAATTACGATCGAAAATGTAACTTCACCAATGGAAATTTCATGTGATATTTCTTATGTATTTTTTGTTTCTCAAAATACAGTGATTTTAGTGTTCTGTAGTTCTCCTTGCTTTGATTGTCAGCTTTGCCTGCCAGTGCCACAAAGCTTATATAGGCCATTCACAATTTCAGGTTCTTAGAAGATGCTGCTTGGTATTTTCAGCTTAGAGAATAAAGGTATTATTTGTGGAACCGGTACTCTCTTTACTCTCTTTACGACGAATTTAACCCAAGGCGATACCATTATTTTAAGTTGTAATAATGAGGCCGAGTTCTTCACGCAAAAATAATGGTGTTCGCCGGTCAATTCGTCGTTAAGAGAGTACAGGTTCCCAAAATCATCCCTTTATTCGCATTCTTAACGCCTTTTATCATTTAAGGTCATCTTTACCAATTTCGCGATGTTTTACGGCTTAAATACAACAGAAAAGGACTGCCCACCACCCATTGACAACATTCGAACAACCCGTTGACGCAACGATCATACGCACGAAACGCAACTTTGGCATGCGCGCGCGTAGTAGCAAAACGTGGTATGACCGACGCTTCAACCTAAAAATAACATCACTTTAAACGAAGCGCGTACTACCTGGGTTCAATTGTCGAATTGACCGAGCATCAGCCAAGTGAAAATTGGCTACTTTTCACAGCGTTTAAGAATTTTTAATAATTTTCATCAAATTGATAATATTGCAACCTTTCCTTTGTTTATGTTCTATGACAGAGCCTACAACTTTAATATAAAAGCGGCAAGATGATTTAGACTCAGAAAAGGATGTAAGTTTATCGGACTATCAAGGAATAGGAGTGGGTAGATTTCACTAGCCTTTCGCTGGGGGGTTCCCTATTCCCTATTGCAACCATGGAATATAATATAAATTGGCCCAATTTGACCCTTATGCCCCGCAAAGGGAGTCTTACCAGCGAGAAAGTTAGCAGCGATTTGCTAATCCGAAACATAAAAAAAATCATCACAATCATATTTTGTTCCTGGCTTGGTGTAGCAAATGTAACCGCAAGTGGTTGGCTTGAAATCTGTGTATTAAGACAAGGCCTTACTTTTTTTATATTCTGTAATTTCTATTACGTGCGTATCAAAATTCCAACTTGAGATAAAAAAGCTTTCTCGGTGAATATCCCCCAGATTTAAGCGTGATTTTGTGCACCCTGTCAATACAATTTGACCTCAACACAAACATTCTTTATCTTGTTTATTCTGTGCTAGTTTAAACACAATCAGCTGTTTATTGTAGATTTTGAGACGTCTTCGCTGTAAAATGTGTATTTGCGGCAGACGGTAAATGCCAAATTTCCCTCAAATACTTCATTTTTTCACTATTGTGGGTTGGTTTCTACATTACAAGCAGTTATATGGAATTGTACACACTTATCCCTGATTTCTAAGTTAAAACAAATGCCTTTCCACAGTTTTCGTTCTCTCACATATCGCTGCTAATCCTTTACCCCAGGTTTCAACGGCTAATCCTTCATGAATGGATCCTTTATCTTTCATTATTCAGTGGGCGGGGTGTAGTAATCAAACAACGCAATATCATGGTTGTTGCCTATCTTATATGGAACGTATTAGATTATGATTCATCTGTGTTGCAATACCACAGTGCGATTAGCGCGTACCCGCCCAACACTGCACAATATGCAAAAATATTGGGCATTATGGACATGCGACTTTCAAGCAAATACTCTGTTTTTATTAGTTTGAAGCTATTTTAAACTACTTTTGTCAGTCAGTTTTCTTCTGCATAATAATAATAATATTGGATGGTTTTTTTTCGGCTGAAAACAGAAAACATCGCCCTCGCCCACTAGAAATAATCAGGCTTGTCTTCGACTCGCCGATATTTGATCTTGGCTCGGGCGAATATTTCTGTATCAACCTCAGCCTCCAATATTATATAAGTGCTTCGTCGTGCAAGTGTTTACTCCCGCAAGTATAAGGTTACGCAGTGCCCACGCAGTTTAGTTTTGACAGCGGCGGAATATTTTTGCCCTTTAACTAATAGTAATTTAAACACAATATTTTTCGGTGATTAAACAACCAAAACTAAATAAGAATGAAATAAAAGATAAGATTTTGTTGTTTTGTCTATCAAATTGTGTCATAATCGTAGTATCGTAGTGGATACCGGCTGCGGCGGCATCCAACACTCAAAATATTGGACTGCCTATCCCATATGACATCGTATCAGATGGCAAAACAACAAAGCTAATCTGTTTTATTCTTCTAAATATACTCTGAACGTTTGAATAGTGAGAACATTCTTCCTGAATGGGTTGCGAATGCCCATTCATGACTAAATTTTCTCACTTATTACATCACCTTTTTTCAGTGTCATATTTAAGTTCCAATTAAAGAGACACTGCACATTTGAAAATGTGCGCCCTCACAATTTTTCAAAATCAAAGTTTTGCATGGTTGATAAAGCTTTTATATACATTAGGCCTCACCTGAATGATTAAGACCAAATCAGCTCCTTTATGGGTAAACATAACGATTTTTATATTAATTCAGCAGACAACGGAAATGGCATTAAGCACGCCGTATGCATGTTTCCCACGCATGCCCCTTTTGACCTTTCTGTGACCTTTGATGGTTTATTATCAAGAGTACGAGTGTATGAATTCAGTAATATACACATTTGGTTGATTAAAGTTATGGAAATTGACAAGTTGAGCCACAAATTAATGTCCCTATCTGTTTTTTTGAGGTATGTTATTTTTATGTGTAAATAAGTTGTTAACTAAGTTTTAAATCCGGTTTTGTCCCCGCTAATCTGGTGGCCGGATTCACCTCACACTCCGAGCAATACATGCTGTGTGAGGATTTGTTGGAGAAGATAAAATGTATCTATATTCTTCCAATGGCCTATATCATTTGAAGCAAATTGAATAAATTTCATTTTTGTGAAATGTGCCATGCCACTTTAAGGACTAACCATCGTTTAAGTGTTTTTTTTTTACCTTTGTTATGAGTAAAAATGATTTGCCCAAAGCAGTACCTGACAATATCCTAGTCAGGTGCAATACTGCGCTCCTTTATTTCACAAATTGACAACATTCTGGTTACCGCACTAACCCCAGATTTTTGTGTCGCCTGCACTATATTGGAAGCACATGCTAATCCAAATTCTTTGTGTGCCCGTGGTGTGTGTTTGGTATTATATGGTGCATGCATGTATTTATAGTGTATGTATGTATGTGCGTGTTGTTTAAGTGTTTCGGTTAACCTTTTTGTGGGCCGCAGCATAGCTGGCAGTACCACTTTGCAATCCCTTTGCCGCGTGGTTATGTGTGTATGTATGTGTGTTATGTGTCACTAAAATGTTTAAGTTTTTTTATGGAGCGGCCCACAGCTTATATTCTTTGAATATAGTGAGCGCGAAGCCGAATATAGTAGCGCGAAATCAAATTCTATTCAAATTACTTGTGCCTGTGACACCTAACCCCAATTGCCACCAAACTCAAGCATGTACCATAAAACTTGCATGTCATGTTAAGGTTAAAGTTCACCTATCAAGGTCAAGGTCCATGAAGGAAGGTGGATTGAAAAAGCAGTGACACTAGTGTTCAAGAACCACCTTGGTTGTGTAGCAAGCTTTATTTGATTTTATCATGTCACAGTTCCATTACTCGGTGAAGAATTCATGGTGTGAAGTGCCGTGTAGAACCGCAACATTCCTATCCATGCGTGACAGCAGTACCAGGGCATACCGGGCAGTCGATCCGAGGGGCAATTCTCACGTCGTCCCCTCCAGAGGGGCAAAATTTGTAAATCGTCCCGGTGATTTTCTCCAATAAGTCTGAAATTGACAAATGCTGTGTAGCGCAGAAAATTTCCAAATTTACTTTAATTTTGCCCAAATTTGGGCTGAAATTGGTTGAAAGTCCTCGGAAAAAGAAGGATAAAATGCCACTTTTGGCCTCATATCTCCCCTCTTTTTCGAGCCAGAGGGGGAAACTTGCCCCCTGCCCCCCGGTCGGTACGCACTGTGCGTACATAAGGCTGTTTGAAAAGTCTCATTTCCTTACTACAATACGTGATAAAAAATGTAACAAAAGTGATCCGGAGTGCTGAATTATCTTTTCATGAAGTGCTTTCCTGTATTGATCTATATGTTTTGCATTAACAATTGCATAAATTAACCATGATCCTTTTTTTATTATAGTAATTTTCATAAGCTTTTGTCAATTCGCTTGGATTTTGCGGACTTGTCGATGACATTTTAAGGCATATCCTTTCATTTTAAAGTAAACATTGGAGAGCATTTGTTTTGGCATTTCCTCTTAGCTGTCAAACATATTTAAAGGTGCTTGTTCCGATCGTATTGAGACCCTCTGATTTACTTGAAGTAGTATGAATTTTTGATATCATATAAGTCTGTATTTTTCTCAGTCTTCCTGAAATTTTCCGCTTCAAATACTTTTCTTTCCCAAGATACGTGCAAAAAACTGACGTTTTAGTGGTTAACCATCACTCTTACCGGTAGTGCATATGGCGTTGGTACTAGTATTATCGCGGTCTAGCATCAAAACCACAAGTTTGTTTCGCTCACGGATAAATTAGTTTGGCAGCTGTGCAAGGTAGTTCGTATCAAGTAAGAACACTTTACACAAAAACGGAACACTACACACAATAATTAAGAACCGCAAAATGTTTTGTTATATTTCTGCAGAATCATAACATTTGGTTTTATCAAAAGAAACCTTTATGATCTGAAATAAGCAAGTCAATCTCTTGAGGATATTTTTTTGATGCAGCAATTATGCTGTTTTGAATGTGATGAGATCTTTAAGGGGACATTTTGGATCCACAGCCTTACCCCCCCCCCACCCTACTTACCTAAAAAATTTGATATTTTAGATCATCTTAACCGTTAGCCTTAAGTAATCCACTTGTGCCCAATATTACATGCGCAAGTTCGTTCGTATCTGTAAGAATTTCTCAATTTTGTATTTTCGTCTGTAAACGGACAGAAATTACAGCACAGTAAGCCTATGGGACCGTGGAAACAAGCAATTGCTTATAACACAAAACCGCAGATCGGGATCGGCTCAAAATTTGAGAAGAGCTTTTCTCAGGATATCTATTGAACAATGAATACAACGGAAGGTGCTTGGAAATCA